>LQNS02276926.1:2464617-2484502 GCA_001587735.2 Parhyale hawaiensis | reverse complement strand
CCATAGAAAACCTCAAGCGACCTTTCGCCACGTAGGCGCAACTTGTCTGTTCCTAGCAACAGTTTTGCTGCTCGAAGACGTACGAGCTGCGAGTCCTGACAGCAAGTTGCGAGGATGAATGCCTAGTGTGGCCCCTGCATAAGGGTCAACTCACACGGACGGCATGTTAGTAAGTATTTTGCAGTTTCTCTGTCGCTCGTGTTGGCGATTCGTGTCGCCGAAGTCGACTACAAGTTGCAGTTGGCTGCACGCCCAAGTCGACTGCAACTTGCAGTCGACTTCGGCGACACGAATCGCCAATACGAGCGACAGAAAAACTGCAAAATAGTTGCTAACATGCCGTCCGTGTGAGTTGACCCTATCAAGTGCCTACTGGCAGTAGCAGTCCAGCTGCAGTTGCGCGCTCGCAACTGCAACGTTGCGATTTCGCAACTGCAACGTTGCGATTTTGCAACTGCAACGTTGCGATTTTGCAACTGCAACGTTGCCATTTTGCTCTGTGTGAGTTGACACAGACTGCTGGTCAGAGACTTTTTTGTGGATCATACCGGCGTCAAGCGACGGCAGTCGCTGATGCAGATTGCATTTTGCCGTTCGTGTGAGTTGCTTCACGCAACTCTGTCGACAATCAATGAGATATGAGGCGTCCAGAGTCAGAGGGGCGAACCGACCAAAACAAAAAGTGGGAGAAAAACGCGGTCAAAGTTTGGCAACTTTAATGCTATCGTATTTTTGTATTTAAACGCCTTATTAATTAATACTACATCTAATAAACAAAATCTGTACCCGTTTAATCGGTCGGGAAGAGGTTCGCCTCTCTGTTTCTACGAAATCGGAGTTGGTCAGCCGGCCAGACGCGAAAAAGTAACCCAAACTAAACCTTCTATTATTCCTCTATAAGATTGCTTTTCGTGTTGTAGCTTGTATATGTTGCGCGCGTTTGGTGGGTGTTGTAGGTATTAGGCCGTAATTTCGTGTAAGTTGGACTATATTCGGGTTTAATATCGGGTAGGTTAGGGGAGGCAAGGACTGGTTTTTCTGTTTTCCATTTAAAAATTTAAACGATCCACCAAACACGCAGCACGATCGATCGATCGATCGATCGCGCAAATCCACCAAACGCACACAACATATACACATAGAGACGAGGGTTAGGCCCTTCGTGATCTGTAGCTAACTCCAAACCGATAAAAGTGGTCGGTTCGCCCCTCTGACTCTAGACGCCTCATATATTTACCATCCACAACGTAACTGCTATTTTGTCGCCTCGTTTTCGCTCTGCTGCCGTCCGTGTGAGTTGACCCTAACTTTAGAAGAAGAAACGCAAGCGCACGCTAGTGCGTTCAAGTCAACTTTGCGGTAATATTTCGTGACAAATAGTTGAACACTCAACAGAAAGTGTATAGAGAGCAGTGTTGAAACTGTTGAGAAAAAACAAAGCACTGAGTGCGGCTACGCGGTTATGGAAGCTGTAGCTCATCTCTTTGCTCTGCTGCACAGCCCAGTTCACGACGACGTTATAACGAAACAGTTAATTATATTATGCTGTATTACTTTGCAAAGCTTCCAGATGAACGTCAAAGCGAAAGCTGAAAACCTAGAAAACATATTTACTTGAAAACTTGTGTGTATAAAAAATGAACGTTTTGGTTTTTCGGCCATCTTCAGTAATCGGAAAGAAATGAATATGCATGAAACTCTACATGGCAATAAAATGAAGAATTCTAAACGGTGAATTCCATAAGCACAACGTACATCAACCTAAAATACGAAAAACCTAACCAAGTAGGTACCATAGAAACGGTGAGAAGACTGTAGGTCGTTCAGTTTCGGCTTTAATTTAAAAATGTATAGGTTTCAGAAAATTCGTAATTTTCAAGAAGATCTGCCTGAACCAAAAATTTTCGTTCTTTATGGTATAATCATTGCATTGTTTTGAATGGGAGCTACTGGATGATAATAGGGGATGAGCTAATATAGAGCCAGCCCTAGGGTAGCTGGCAGTATACTCAAAAGTTCTTCCAGCACGAGTACGAAAGGTACATACTTCCCAAGCCTTCAGATCCATATTGTGGGCGACAATATTGACGGACAACGGATGAGAGTATGCTGGCAAGACACGGAAGCTTGGCTTTGAACTTAAAACATGAAATAGTTTTAAAACTATTAGCTTAAATTTTATTCAAATTGGTATAATAGAAAATCTTCCCACGCAAGCTCACGCCTCAGGTGTTCAGAGTGCTGGTATGGTATGAAAGATACTTTATGCCTCCCTAAATGAGTTCTATGCCGTTATTAGAAACGGGACATTAAGTATGCCAAGATAAACGTGGAACCAATGCACGAGGGTGTTCCTGCACAGGATCAACGAGCATGGGCACAGCAAATCGGAAAAGAAGAGAAGAAAGTAAGATTAGCCAGGGTATGAAATCGGAAGAAAGCAAAGCGTGCACGAAAGACAGATGTCCAGAAGGCCTAGCTAGTGGCTAAGGTAACCTACATGATCCCCTCCAGGGCGTTGCTCCTTATAACATAGGATGAGCGAACTTAACTACCTAACAATAGGGCCTATATGGCCCATCCTATGCTTCCCCTGAAGGGAAGCCTTAAGACTGGCTCTATATTAGCTCATCCCCCTATAACATCCATTAGATCCCATTCAGATCAGTGAAACGTAGTATAAAGGGAGAAAATATAAAGATCTTAGATTCAGGCAAATCCTTTTTAGAATTACGTATTTTAGATTCTTCCCATTTTTAGACTACTGTATAACGGGAGCTGAACGACCTGGAGTTGTCTCACCGTCTCAAGATGGTAATTGGTTAGGTTTTTAGTATTTTATGATCAATGTACTTTGTTCCTATAAAACTCACCGTTTAGGACTATAAGCTTTATAGCCATATCGATTTTTATGCATTTCCGTTGACATCAGGATGCTGAAGATGGCTGAGGTGCTAAAACGATAGTTTGTTATACATACAAAATTTTAAGAAAGTATGTTTTTAGGTCTTTGGTTTTCACCATAATAATAACCAAACATTTTCGCTGGACTACTAGTCAGGGGACTAGCGCAGAGAGTGAGTGGATACGTTGGTTCAGCCTCTCTAGAGACAGAGACGCACGGCGTTTCACGAGAGGAAAAGCAAGGGACATCTATGTCGATAGTAACTTTTTGAGTCTATGCACGAGGGAGTTTCCACACTGGATCAACACGCACGGAAACCTCAAATCGGAAAAAAAGAGGAAGTACAGAGCAAAGAATAATCAGTGGGAGCATAAAAACAGAAGGGAAAACTGGTAACGGCAGACAGACGTCTCGAAGGTCAAGGTTATGGTTAATGTAACTTCTAGGATCACTTGGGGGCGCTGCTCTCACAATATAGGGTGGGCGAGTAACTAAACCCTATGTTCTCCTGAGAAGTTGCCTCTTACGGGTTACACTTAAAAGTCTTTAGCACTTAATATTCCGTTCTGAATCTGTGTCCATTCGCGCTTCTTCCGACTGCGTATATTCAGGCTCGCATAGGTTAAGTTATTATAGTGATTATTATTAAAGTCATAGTTCTACCACCGTATCCACTGCATGAGTGATCCCTACAGTGCAGACTCGGTCGTTCCACATAGTTCCGTAGAAATATTTTATCTCTGCATTCTTGCCGGAAAAACTCAGTTGACTCAGTGCGCTACTACTGGCGGGAAAGAGGCGCTAAGAATAAAAAGAGACACTCGAGAGGATGGCCGCATTCTAGGCCTTCAACACTAGAGAAGTCCCACGAAATAAGTCGGCTATTTCGATCGACAGCCCACCTCGAGGAACAGAAAGAAAAAAATAAAGAAACCTACCCAACTATACAAAACTAGCCTCGTCAGCAGGAAATGCGGCCAGATGCAACATCCCTTGCGAAAAAGGCACTCGGGATCCTTGGGTTCGTCAGGCCCAGATATAATGTGGCAGGGCTAGGGCCGCCAGAATATACCCCTGAGGGCTCGCATGGGCTAAGTCACTTCCTCTCGTGCTACTCGTTCTAATATATTATTCTGCAAGCAGTAAACCCATTGGGAGCTTGTTTGTTTGATAATGATATTTGTAGAATGGTGGATAATAAAGCGTTACTGGAAGCTAGTGATCCCTGGGATAGAGTTATTACATAAATTAAATCGTCTCTCTAGCCACAGCAAAGGTATTTCAAGAGATGAAGAGGAACGGACATGTAGTATTTCGACAGAAACGTGGAACCCATGCACGAGTGCATACCTGCACAGGTTCAATGCGCAGGAGAACAGCAGGTCTGGAAAGCATGCAGAGGAAAAAAAGAAGAAGGCATTATTAGTAGCGGTAAGAAAGTAGTAGTAGTAGAAGTTTTACTAGCGCTTCAGTGGCACACTGCCCATATCGCGCCGAACTATTCCTGTGTTTAATCACAGGCTCGTGCGATGACTAGGGCGCGTTTTAAATTGTCAATGATTTTTGTCTCTGCTTTTCTACCGGTAGGTCTCAGAGTGGTCAGTGCGCTACTGACAGGAAAAAGGCGCTAGTTGAGCATCTCCAACCCCCGGGCACGGCTGAACGCTTTCGCTCGGCTACGCCGCACAGGGGAAGAAAACGAAATACAAGAAGGAAGGAGTTTAGCGGGAATAGGTCAGCCACCTCGATCCGCAGCCAGACCTTCCGAAACAGAAGGGGAAGTATTAAGAGCCTACCTAACTTTACAAAACTAACCTCGTCAGCAGGAACTGCGGGAAGTTGCAACATTCCCAACGGAGAAGGCACTCGGGACCCTTGGGTGCGTGATGCCCAAACATATTGTGGCAGGGAATAGCGGTAAGAAAGCGGAAGGAAGCAAAGTGGAAGCGAAATATCGATGTTGTAAGAGCCTAACTGAAGGTGGGGTAACAGATTGGATAGTTTAGGCGCGACCCTACAACAACCTGATAAATGAACTTGTGCATTTTTTCATGTCCCGTTAGTCTAGCACTAGTGTGCAAAAGATATTGTTTCTTAACTAGAGTAGCTGCAGCTTTTCAGCCCCGAGTAGTGTAAAGGAATATGGAAGAAAACCAGAACTTCAAGTGAAATGCAGTATCGCTCAAAAATTTATATATCAGACTTAGATGACAAAACACGTCCAGAGGTACAGCAGCTAACAACGAGAATGTCTTTACAATAGCTACTGTATATGTAAGGAGGGCTCCGATAGTTGAGCTCCCACAGACATGGTTGGTTAATTTTGCTGTTCTTGGGCACTGGAAGTGGCATTAATTCATGTTCAGATACCTTCCTCAGACCGATACCTTCTACAGACAGCTCGTCCTGAGGACTCACCAGCGACAAGAACGATCGTTTACCTTTTAAAATGAAACTTTGGGAAACGGATCCAAGCTTGATAAACTAGAATGACTCAAAAATGTTACAGTTCAAATACTACTAAGATACTAGAAACACTGAAAACTACCAGCAGAAACAATACGAATATTTTCCGATACTGGGCAGACAGTACATGAACCTTTCCTGATATAGGAACTAGACTACGAGAGACGAGCTACAGCACTAATGTAGCGCTCGTCCCTAGCAACAAAAATGTATAAATAAGAAAATACTAGTCACTTGGGACGACCATCGGCGCAAACAGAGATCGGACAGGTAGACCATACCAGTCGCTACAGATTGGTATACGAAGCAGACTTAGCCACTGCTTCGGCAGAAGAGGCAGGTGCGGTCGGAAGTGAACTACTATTAGTGCCTTGGTGGAGTACTTCCCGATGCAGCTGCTGTTGTGCATTAGTATAGTTATGGGAGTCTCCAGGAGCATATGCGTACTCATACATGGGCGCCCTGTTGCTGTCTACGAACTGGGAGGAGCCGAGACCCGATCCTCTACTAGTGGTGTACTCACTGCCGTAGAACACAGCATTTGCCTGAGTTTCAGATCCCAACACAGGCTGCCCTTTGGGCTCCCCCCCTCCTGCGATGGTGCCGTAGCTCCCGTCGCTTCCTCTTCTTATCGAAGTCTCCGCCCAGCTCATGGGTTTAAATTTACCATCATACTGAGACTGCGAGACTTGTTGCATCAGCTGAGGCTTGTTGGGGCCCGGGGGTTGTAGCCCCTGAGCAGTGTTCGGGGGCAGACCACGAGCCGCGCAGTGGCTGGTGGCAGCGCTTTGCACATTCGCCTCAGCAGGCGCGTGAGCCACAGCAGCGTAAGGGAGTCTGCAGCCAGACGCTGAAACGGTTTTAGGAGTCGACGACAGTTTGTAAGGGGCATCAGGTATAGGGAATACGCCTCCTCGCTCTGAAGACGCTGCAAAGAGAACACGACAGAAAGGATTTAGTTCAAAACCACTAATACAAGGAAACTCTTTCAATTTGTTGGTATAATCTATTGTTGAAAATGAAAAATGAATCTTTGATGGCCAGATGGAGAAAATATTTGAAATAGGGTTCGTCCATGTCGTGGAATGAGTCAGTGCTATAAGAATTTGTACTACATAAAATATCTATTGTTTTGTCTGGGTCATTCCACGCGAATGTCAACCTGAGGCTAAGAATCGAAAATTCATCTTAGGAAGCTTTTATATTAACCAAATTAAATCAAAGCTAAGGACCTCCACTTTAATAATCTGAAGAAAAAATTTAAAAATATCGCACCACTTTTTTTCAGGAGGTTGTCAAACATGACGCATTTTGGTATATATGTGTAGTTCGAAATAGCTAACTTTTCAGAATCTTGCCACACTCAGTAAAATGCTTCTCAGAAAAATCCCGATTTTACATAAAAATAAGCTATCATCGGGCTATGTAACTACCACCATGTTCATAGAACTTCGAAGTCCCTCATTATTGTCTCATAATTATTTGAAAATGTCTACATTGTATGATATGACCGTAACGGAAATATGGTATTTTTTAAATAGGCAAGTGAATGTTTGGAGCAGCTCAATGTAACTTCATATCTGTCGTTAGGCCTCATGGGGGGTACCAATGCACTCTTCCTCATTTTTCTCTGGATGCACGGTTTCTATAAATTGCGTTACGATCGTAGCGGTTTTGGGCGTTATGGTCTTAACTCTTTCCGAAAGTTACGACCGTAATGGACTGTTTTTGCTTATTAATGAGGGCTTCTAGCAGAGCTTGCACCTCTCCAGAAGAAGAACTTTTTGGTTTCCGTTCTGCAACAATATCTCCAGCCGACAAAACTCGAGAATATTCTCCCTCATAGTCAGACGTTTTGGTAGCGTTGGTTGCGGCAAATCGTGCCCTTTTTTTTTCAAATGCTTGTCACACTCTTACTGTCGATCTTAGAGAAACGGCTATATTATAGTAAGGGCAGTGTTACATGTAGTTACGGTACATATAGCGGCCAACACAATATGTGACAATAAAACTTGAAAAAATCAGCTTTTTGCTGAGCTCTGATCTGGCAACATTGGCGAATCGTTCACAATAATAAAGGCATGGTGGTAACTTGCAAAATAATAATTGCATGCAAAAACTGATGTTGCCATCTTAAACAGCATAAATTTTTAACTTTAGAAACAATACTAAACATTAGGTTTAATGTACAATTGCTTGCTATGTTCGCATCGCGCACGATGCGCTACCACAGAAATAATTCATATGTGAACGAGAAAGGAAATCAGTGGCATTTCAGTATCGGCAGAATTGATAACAGCTCCATTATTGAGCAAGTCCGCAGCTGTTGTTCACTTGCCATTTCCACTGCAGAGTCAGCAAGGAACACTTAAGATTAAAGTCAAATTTAAAACTCTTCAGGAAATCACAGAGCTATCTCCTTTAATCTTGAGACAGAAAACAGCGAAACAGCAATGTACGTCCGAGGATCGCCGCCGAGAATAATATTTTATGAATATGATGATTTATGAAATGATGAAAGTGCCTAGAGATCGATTATTTCTATTATTGTGCCTTATATTTATCAGAAAATCGGAGTGTTACGACCATAACAAATTTTTCGTTACGAACGTAACGACAAATTTCTATTCCCCAGTGCTTAATCAAAATAAAATCTTGAGAAACCTATGCATAAGATGAAAGCTTAGACATTCACCTACAACGCCATGGTAACTGATTTGAAAAATTCACTATACTTTCAGAGAGTTAGGCACATGTATAGCTACCGATAGATGAAAGTTCAGGTTGCATTCGTGTTACGACCGTAACATTGCATCCAAAAACTAATAACTTGGACAACAATAAATGCAGAATGCTGGGGATGGTTTTATTAGCAACACTAGGTATTGGTACTATTATGGTAAAAAACCATTTCATTCTAACTGCATTACTTCTAGATGTCTAGGTCAAAGTGTACAAAAATGTTGCTCCGAACGTTACGACCAGAACGGTGGATTGACCCTCTATGGGTATATTGACAAACAGGATAGTAATGTCAAAGCTGAATAAGTACGCGTCGGGTGGCCATCATCTATTCATTTTCAATGCTCAACTACTAATACATTTACATGTAGATCATCCGAAGCTCATAATGGAATTTCATTTGCAAGACAAGTTACGGCTCCTGGCTACGGAAGCGGAGGTGATGCTTTGTTCAATTCCTGCATATTTGTAAATTTCTCTCAAACTTGCGACTGGCCTCTGACGTTACAGCTAATAATGTTAAAAGCCGGTCTAGTTAACGAGAAAGAATGTCAAATATCTGGGCATGGAGCTGTGCAATAGCCCCACTTTACTAGCCTTGAATAACTGTGATAGCCAAAGTGATAGCCGGTCTTTCCTGATGCCTGTGTATGTATACGATAGTAACTTCCTCGCAGATGTATTAGGTCGGGTTCGTTCGATCGTCCCCGGGTGATGGCTGTTCAAAGTAAAGGGTATGGAGACTCGGTGTAGTAGCAGACAGTTTACTGTGTGTTGGATTGAGACACAGATAATACACCGCTGGACGTGGGGATAGGGTACGTCCCACGTATAACTCCAGCGGGTTTCTGAGCTGGCCGGCATAGTCGCTAGGGCCTTTTATAGACAGACGCACAGAGGGTGCAAGGGAGTGGTGCCGCCTAAGCTAGGCTAGCACATAACCGTTATATAACGTGATAAACTGTTATAGTACAGAAAGATTTATGTCGCCGTCGTACGCTACAAGGGCGATCTCACAGAGGAATAAATAATGAACGTACAGGAAGTAGGTCGATGCCCAAAGGAACTCCCACATAGGATCATCAGAAAGAGGGAGGTGCTATATCTCAACATAGAGTTACGGAAACTAACCGAACGTTGGCGCATCTTGTGTTCCCTGAGGAGTTACAAAACAACTTGTTTACAAAGAATGGATTTTGATGTGAGGCTAAGTACAGAATGAGCAATAAGCCAGGGGAAGTAACCAATGGCAAAACAACCCAAGTCTTCATCCTGATTTTAACGCTAGTCATTAATTAGATTTATCAAAGTCAGAACAGGTGGAGTATACATTTAAGAAGAGGAAGCTGTGCATTGGCATGATGCAAAAAGCCTGATGATATCTTTTAAGAATTTTCAGCATGCATGTAGAAGGTTACGGGCAGAACACTTTAAACAGTGGGCAGAAGACAGCTGGCTGTATGCAGAACACAGCAGGCTGTGGGCAGAACACAGCAGGCTGTGGGCAGAACACAGCAGGCTGTGGGCAGAACACAGCAGGCTGTGGGCAGAACACAGCAGGCTCTACTCGGAGTATTGTTACTCAACGTTTAAATTAATGATGTTACTACCCTTGGCATAAAATTATGTGCTGGCTGCCCGCAGACGATGCAGTGTTCCACGCTCAGGTACAGTTGCAGTGTACTATTCCTACAATTGATGAAATTTCAAAAAGATGTCTACAATTACTCCCAGCTCAAACTCTTTAATTTATTCTTAACAATCATCCTGACATATTCACAAGTGTTTTAATTCAATAATTCTATAAAATTACGAAATGAGACTTCCAAGTTACTTGTTAAATCCCTATCCGATACTGTATTCAAAAAGCATTTTAAAGGATATGTAACACAAGTGTACTAGATTTTCTTTGTTACTGTACCCAAAAAGATATGGTTAACGTTCTAACGGCTATGCAGATAATCCAATATAGAAAACTCAGCTTGTTTCAAAATGATTGATGTAATGTACGAATGTGTGTGTAATAAGCCTATGAGACCCATAGGTGTTTAAGCCACTAAATTTACAGCCACAGCCCCTTTTCTAGCGTTCTAGTCCTTTCCATTTAAATAGGTACATGCTGTATATAGCAGAGTTTAAATGGCCATTGAAGCCTGGAAATGCGTAAAGATAATTATGTTCGTTTCGATCAATTTCATCCAGCAAAGAAATTTGCCAGTTAATAAATTTGTCCAGCAATGAATCTACAAGGCCTGGCGATGCATGTACCGTTCAATGAATTTACCTGCAATAAATTTTTCAGGATTGAATTCACCTCCAATAAATTAACCGAGTAGAATTTACACGAACCTATACTTGGTTCATCATTAGGGTGCCTGAATTTCTTAAATGAAAAAAAAATGGAGGAAAGGCGTGCTCGAGAAGAGAGTAATCAAAACCCGGATAATCTCCGGGTGCTTCCTCTAGTTGCCTTGTCTCTTCAACTGACCACAGCTCAGCTCGTGCTAGAATACTGAGCTGAAGTTCATAAAACACAAGAAAATAGGAGTAATAAGAGTGAAAGGTTAACTCACCGTATCGGTATGAGGAAGACAATATGTAGTTTGCTTCGAATGTATTTATTATATGCTTACCCAGGAGATGTGTCGTGTGACTTCTTGTATGAGCGCAGGGTTGTTGATGCTGCAGGTTTGCGTGCGAGTGAGCTTCAAAAAACGAGTGAGAAGAATTGCTCTGCTCCGCTGCCTGTACTGCGAGGCCATGACCCAGTTGAGTTGGCTGACCGGGGCTCTGAGGCTCGCATGGTTTCTCAGCTATCGTTGTGCACGATCTCGAGAGCTGCTGTATTTCTGACAGCCCTTGCTGTTGTACTGAGTAAGTAGGGTAACTCTGAGCATGAATTTGTTTCCTGTGATCCTGAATCTGATGGTGGGGCTCATTTGAATAACACTTATCAGTTTGCTCATGTGCTAACTGATAGAATGAGGAGGTTTCTGCTTGGGTGTGCTGCACCGGATCTCCAACTAGTGGAGGGACTTCCTGCAGACAACTTGTTGGTAATCTTCCGGTAGAACTCGCATCGTTGGCAGTACACATGCTAGTAGTGAAACCGAAACGAGGGGCGGTCTCTCGTTCAAAGCTTTCGAGTAGTGTTCGTTTTGGGTACGAACCTTGCTCACTAGCTTTGATGGAGGAGCGACAGCCAAAGGAATTGTCTGAAGTTGGACACTCTAATCCTTGTGACTGATTGTGAGTTCGCTGCTGAGTTAAGCTGGTGTTCGAAAGGGTTGGATTTGGCCCATTTTGTGAGGAAAATACAGGGACAGCTCCACGGTATGAGGGATCCTGCTGGAGATAGTGGAGGGCACTGCCACGCATGGTAAAATTTGAAGATGCAGGTGCGAGGCAGCTTTTATCACATGGTAAGTCTATCTTTCTTCCGCTACCAGCTTCCCAGGCTTGATGACCTAGTGAACTGCTAACAGCATTTACACTAGCTTTATTTCTTTCACGAGAACTGAGGCAGTCGCTGTGAGAAGAGTCAGTTTCTTTGTGTTCAATACTGCAGTTTCCACAGACACCGACACCAGCTATTCTAGTGCCCTCACCGACCTGGCAGGAGCTGCTGGGCACATGTTCAGAGATCAGGTCATCATTCGTGTTCTCTGTCACCACTGGTTGGTCAGGGATATCTGCTGTTAGGGGATAGTTCGGTAAATTTTGATGTAGTAACGAATCCCGATGTATAGTTTCAGGGCCCATTTCCAGACATTTCATCATCTCGCACCACATCAGAAAAGCGGGCTCTATAGGACGATGATCATTAATACAAGGGGACAAGTATCGTTTTTTAAACAAGTCAAGAGTATCTGCTCGCAATGAAGATTCGATCCTCTTGAGAGCATAAACAAGTCCTTGTGCAATCCCTGATTGAAAGCCTTTTATCTCCTCTCGACTGCAGTGGCCACATCTGTTCTGTACTGGCGCGGTAGCTCTCGCTTGCTGAAAAAGAGAAGACCTATTGGTCACTGCCAAACTTTCATTCTGGTGAGCCTGTTCAATTCTGAAATTATTTGGCGTTTGGCTGGTACGTTTGAATGTCATTTTAATATTTGGCATATCACCAGCAGACTCCACGTTTGAGCAATGGCTGCGCCGAGGCTGCCTACCTACGTCAACACAAGGTGATCCTTCACGATTCTCCATGGCACAGTTAGATGGCTGCTCTTTCGCTAACTTTTGTCCTGAATGCGGTGGCGAAACTTGCTGACGTAGTGTGCTCGATTCGCTTTCATCAGTAAGGGTGTGCGACACTGCAGCTGGTTCTTGTTGGGGTGGTCGAGCATCAGCATTTTCTGGCAGACAACGAGACGGTGACATCGTGATGGGGACAATTGTCTCAACAATGCTCTTCATTGCAGCTGGGTCCAATGGCAGAAGACCAAAGTCTCGAAATTCTGTCGTTATTGAATCACCTTTCAACATTTGTCTCCAAGCATCCACGAGCAAGCAGACTGTCTCCTTCGTAGTCGGTCCAGCGTATTTTGCATCATCAGAAGAGAGAAGCGAGTCATATTCGCTGTTTAGATTGTAGAAGACGTCCATTCCAAAAGGAAGCTTTACGGACGGGTAGTGTCCAGGCAAATAATAGAGGATAAGCTTTTTCTGGCGGCAGAAATCTAGAGTAGCCAGAGATAAAGGCCGAATAAACTGGTCCAAGTATACAAGGGAAGGTTTTTGCGTGCCCTTTTCCCTTATTTCTTGTTCGATCAGCTGCAACCAAATCATCGCTGCCTCACAATCCAACTTTCCTTGCTTGCAGTGCAATATATGGACATCTTTTATGGTGACCAAAAGCTCTTGTGTGACGCTTTCATCCTTGACAATTACTACGGGTTTCAAAAACGAACCATCAGCGCACATGCAGCAGTAAAAACTTAGCATCAGTTGACCCTCACACCTAGGCTTGTAGATCAGACGGGAGAAGGTATTATTTTGAGACAGAAACACGAATCCTACTTCGAAACAGCAAAATATTTTATCGGCATTCGACTCAATAAAATACTCATCAATGGCAACATTGTAAGTTGCAAGAACATGATCTTTTTGCTTGGTATACCATTCATCGACGTCTGCGGATGCAATATTTGTGCAGCTATTTTCACTCTCAATGAAATTTCTTGGGATGCCAGGATTTCTCTCGATAAATTTTTCCGCTAACTGGAGGGACGTCATTTTGGCGATGAGGCGGTCCCTGCTGCCATGTCGTTCGAATACTTCCCTTAGAATGACACCAAGTTCGTTTTTCAGAGAATAACATCCAATTTCTGACATGAGCTGGAGCCACTCGATGACTTGTTGGTCCACTTGAGCAATGCTCGAACTCCTGCTTGCGGCGCACCCTCTCCGCCTAAGGCGAGTGCTGATGCTGGTAACCGGCACGCCGTAAACGCTGGCAGACTGTTTAATGGTAAATGTTCCTTCCATGACAGCTGTCACAGCTGCCTCCAGCATATTCTTTGTGAACGGCACGACTGGTAGGCGCTTGGGGCACATAATCTCCCTTAACGCATGGCTTCCGAAGAAGAGTACTGTTGTTCCATACGATTGTTAATGGACGAGGTAAACAACTGAAGCAAAAGCTGTAGGCTTTACTCCAGCTTTTTCACCACCTTTTCTATACGACAAGGAGGATTCACGATGAATAGTCAAGCACCCGAAAGAGAAGAAACTGCTTAACCCTATCACAGTGACGATCTCGCTTTCGCCTTGCTATGTTGTGACTAGGAATAACAGCCCTGAAATGGTAAAACAAGAAATAATTTATATTACGCATGAGTATACATGTATGTATACGCAGCTGAATGCGCCCCGTTCCACTAGGAGTACCACCTATGTATATTAATTCTGTGTAAGTAACAAACTTTAATTTATCTGCTCTTCATCTTCTATATCCTGCTTCTTATCATCAAAATTTAAGATCTCGATATCCCATTACATCAAGACCAGCTCTTCGGAGTCACTGTCGGTCAAGAAAACGAAAAACTGCTATCGTGAAAAACCAACAAATCGATTACTGAATTATAGTGAATAGCTCAATTCTCTGTCTCCACGACAAAAGCCATTTCAGTTGCAGAAAACGAAATAAGAAAAATAGTATATGCCGATAGAAACGCGGAACCCATGCAAGAGGACGTTCGCTCACAGGCTCAACGTCAATGGGAACAGGAAGTCGGGAAAGAGGAAGAAGAATAGAGGAAAGTTACATCACTAAGAGCATGAAAGCAGAAGGAGGCCAAGGGGCACGTAAGACAGACATCCCAAAAGCCAAGCTAATGGCTAAGGTAATCTACAACAGCCCCTGCGGTCGTACCTCCCCATATCATAAGCTGGGTGAACCTAACTATCCTAACCCTAAGGCTTATGACCCAACCTACACTGAGAAATGGAAATATTACGCAAAAACACGTTCTCTTAAATGCTACCGCAGTTAGGTTTTGAGCCTAACTACAAATTAGTTTATGATTACCATCACCGGCAGCTTCGCAAGAGGGCGTGACCAATACCTGCGTTACTGCAGCCTGAACAACCATAAAAAAAAAAGCGTCGTGCCCCAGGGGCATCGGAACCAGCGGGTCAGCCTCAGCAACCGCTACAAGGCGATGCGCTAGGTCGGTTTCGGACCTGCCATTGGTCTGAAGTCCTACGGTATGCTAAGCTGATATTCTAACCTCTGTGCTCATTTGGTTTGCGAAAGAGCGAGATTGCTCTTGGTTAAATTTGATAGTTATCGTTGCTGAAAAACTAATAAATCCAAAGAAATAAACTGCATGCTAACTCAAGTAAGTTAAAGGGTTGAAACTTCCTCTGGAGGAAAAAGAGTCTTCAAATCTTATTTCTAAAGCCTATATTTTTAAAAACCAGAATCTTACGTGAAGAGCTTGAGTTTTTTTAGATGGGATCATTGTCATAACTTCATAATTCCCCCTTGAATTTGTATTACACATTTGTTGAAAAAATTGTATGTTAACTACTCAAGTAACCATTTTGCGTGCTGACTGATGTTATTGGCAGAAAAAAATAGGCAGTTAAGTTATTCTAAATAAAAAAAAAAAAAAACTTCGGGCAAGTGAGCAGCGGCGTGTTTGGTAATATGCATCTATAAGGGGGATATAAAAAAGTACTTTGGTTAATTTGAATCTGAAGCACATAGCATTTATATCTCAACCTTTCTACGCCCTTCATCAGTTCGCCTGTAAAAAAAAATGTCTTGCCCTAGCGGGATTCAAACCCTTCCACTGTTCTGAATTCCTATACACAAGGCCGTTGCCCTCCTGTTGAGATACAGAAAGTCTTCGTTTTATGTTAGTCGCACACAAATGCAGGAGCGAGGTGACTACTTAATATCGAATAACAGTGACCTAAACATAAAACCAGCACAATTCTTCATATGTTGTGCAGGTTGCCCAGTTACCGTATTGCTTTAAGCTGCAGGCAGAAAGAAATGGAGAAGGTTAAAGAACTACTGAAATATTTTCAAATGATTCGTGGATAGTTGAATAGGAAAGAAAAGACACTCAGGATAATGATTCAACTTGCACCGACAATGTTTAATTCATGTATATTTAATATAAGTCAGATAAAGTGTATGCACTATGATGTAGCACTGTGGCGTCCCTGCCACAACTCTCTCTGTAGTGCTTATGGATCTACGAGGCAGTTTCGGGAAACTAGTTTTGTAATGTAATAGCGCCCCGTATTACCCCACGCTGCAAAAACACTTTTGTATTACATTTCTAAGCACTTACTGGTAAGCGATGACAAATTCTAAGCATAAATCGAGGTACTCTGATCGCTGTGAGTAACCGTAAAGCGAAATGAGAAAATTATCTTCTAGCATGATTACAAATATTCGTAGTTCTCAGTGCATGCTTTTTGTGGGGCAAGAAAGAAGAGCCAGAGCAGAAAACAGTATCATTAGTACGAGCAAGAAACGGGAAGGAAGCAAAGCGAGCACGGAAGAAACACCTCAAAAGTCCAGCTAGGGCTAATGTAACCTACAGCCAGATACGGTCCCTCTGAAGACGCTGTTCCCCAGTACATACGATGGGCGAACCTTCCTTACTCGAAACCTGTGATCCATCCTGTGCCCCATAGGGATAATTCTTCATAACTACGTGCTCTTCGAAGGGGAGAGGGTTTTATGGCGCTTAAGTGCTTTTTGAAAAATAGGAAAGTTTGGTAAGGGTAGGCCAAGTTCTGCATAGAACATTTAACTTTAAGACAAACCAGCTTTTGAGCAATTACTTCTATCTATATAACCAAAAATTTCTGTAATTTGAGGTACTTAAATTCTTTTTCCACTGAATCATTGTCTACCACACGTACTAAATGTAGATCGTCAAATGAAGTTGGACCCTTTCGTAAGTATGATCTATTAATATCGACTGTAAATCCTACGCCGTCGTGACGGGCAGCCGACTACGCCAGCTAACTTTTAATTTAATGTAACTGTTGCGCGCGTATGGTGGATTTGCGCGATCGATCGATCGATCGCTTAAATCCACCAAACGCGCACAACATAATCATTAAATTTCTGTAAAACATCACTAGAATTAGTTAAATTGGAATTGGCTAGAGTAGAACAGATTACATCAGGTTAGAGTAGGTTATTTAGATAGTAATAATAATTGCGTAAAAGGGATAAAAATATCTAAGTAGCAGTAGTAGAAAAATTACCTAAACAGTAATGAAGAGCCGCATCGTAGCATCGGATAAACATCATATGGAGTGTAGATTATGTTATAGATTTACTCAACTCAGTGCTCAGGGTAATATAAAAGTGTACTATGGGCGTATCCAAGCTATAATTATAAGCTATTCATGATATTAGTTTTTTAAGGAAGATATGCAATGCATCTATATTGAATTGCGTATTCGCTGCTTCCGCTAGAATATTCGCTATTGCTGCAACAAACTAATTCTCGGGCAGACCAGGGAAGCACAGTTTTCGTACGGCGTCAAAGTTACGGCACGCTGCCTAAATATGCGCTACAGTGAGTGGTACTCAGAAGTTTCTATAGACCGACCGGCAGCAATCGCCACGAAAAAAAAGAATAAATCAATAAAAACTAACAGAATAGTTTCCAATATCCTTTAAACAGCGTTGGGCGCTCGATCTTACATATAACAGGTGATTCACAATAAAAAATTTGTCTTGAATTAAAATTCCGCGTTGGCAATCGGTGGTGCAGTTTTGCTCTGAAGAGATGGAGGATTTACCCACTGACCTCATTTTTAATTAATGCTTATGTGGTCTCAGCTCCCGGGGTATTAACTTCCAACCTATGAGGTAATAACGGAGAATCAGAGGAAAAGTACTGATTGCATAATAGAGAATAAGGTGAAATATCTATAAAGCATTACATACATAGATAACTCTCTTTCTAATAATTATTTATCATTCAGTAATCATTATTTTAATACTAACGTAAGCTCATATATTTGCCGTTACCCTAGAAGACATTTTCTACTATCTCATTGATAACCGCGTTTTACATTCATGTCTTCCGTCGCACATACCGTTACCAATGTGTAGCCATTGATGTTCGATGGAGAGATGGCCTCTTCCGTTTTTTATGGAAGACTATGAGACCACTCTGTCTTTCCCACCTAACAGCTCAACCACATTAAACATTCATAGTGTTCAATGAGCGTACACTGCAGACTCTGTAGTTAGCCCCTTATAAACCCGTTGTTGCATCACCCAACCCCGCAAATCGACCTACAGGAGCTTCCGCTCTCCCGTTCCGACAGAGTTGCACCTGCCCGGCTCGCGATTTTTTTTCCTGAACCTTTCAGCAAGTGCAGTCTCAGGCAGCCAATGGTGCGGCAGATCACAGGCCACAGTGGGAGGAGCCAAGGGTGATGGTTGATGATGGCGTTGCCCTCGGAAGCGTACAATAAGAAAAAAAGAAAAACTATGTAAATTCACAGTTTACAAACCGTGAAGTTTATTCTCATAATTAATAGGCATCAGTTAAGGTGTGTGATGTACTTGAACTCTGTTTTAGATGTGCGCAGCATGTGAAAATTGTTTTTGTGTTACCAGTTCATATTGTACGTGGGTCTCTGTGTAGTTTATGGGCATGTTACAGGGAGTAAATGTCACCAAGCATTGCGCGCAATTCCTAGCCAATAAGTGAATTGAATTAGTCATGCATTAAGTGGATAGGTTTGTTTCAAGTTATGTTAGACTTGGCTAGGTTCTACTTGTATAATTGAGAGTAATGTTAAGGGGATGGGGGATGCGTGCATAACTATAAAAGTTTACAACGTTTATTTTTAGATATATTACATATGTTGTCGGTTCTAAGTTTCCTAACCTGACATAACCACGCCTAGCCATACCTAACCTAGGTTAACGTAACCCTTGCTGGTAGTGAGGAAGCTGAAGGATGGTAAGGCAGCCGGACCTGATGAAATTCCATACGAATTCTTCAAGAATGGGGGCCCAAGGATGATTGAGATGTTGACAGACTTATATGGAAAGGTTTGGGAGGAGGAGAGAGTCCCTATGAAATGGAATGATATAGTTAATTTGATTCATAAGGGAGGGAGGAAGGTTAAAAACTTGTTGAGCAACTATAGACCTATAGCATTGATGAATACGGTGGCCAAGGTTTTTTGTTCAATCTTAAATGAGAGAATGAAAGGGTTGGTTGAGAGATACAAGATAATGGGAGAGGAACAGAATGGGTTTAGAGCGGGTAGGAGAGGGGAAGACAATATGTTTATTGCACGGGAAGTAATTGAGCATTTCCAAAGAGAGAAGAAGAATGTATATATGGCTTTTTTGGACATCGAGAAGGCATATGATAGAGTGGATAGAGAGGTCCTTTTGCAAGTTCTGTCCAGGTGTGGTTTTAGTCCCAAAATACTTAATATTGTTAGGAGCTTGTACCAGGGCACAAGAGCTAGATTTATAACGGGTGATATTGAAACTGAGTGGGTGGACAGTATTAGGGGAGTCAGACAGGGTTGTATCCTCTCCCCATTGCTGTTTGGATTGTATACAGAGGAGCTGGCGGTACGTGTAAATAACTGCGGAAGAGGAGTGAGTGTTGGTAGAGAAAAACTTAATGTTCTGTTGTACGGAGATGATGTAGTGGTAATGAGTGAGAGTGCGGAAGGGTTGCAGGAGGCCCTGAATGTGGTGTCTGATTATGGTAGATATTTTAGAGTGAAGTTCAGTAGATCAAAGAGTCAGGTGCTGGTGGTTGGTGGGAATGTGGTTGTGGGCCAAACGTGGGTGTTGGCAGGTCAGAATATTGAACAAACAGATAGGTATAAATACTTGGGAATGTTAGTGAATGAACATGGAATGGTTGATACTTTGAATGAAAGAATAGGCAGAGCACATCAATGGTATGGAAGATTGGCACGTGTAGCGAGGGACTAGAGCAAACAAGTATGAGGTGGTTCGGGGTGTGTGGAAGGGGATGGCTGTGCCCAGCTTAATGTATGGGCTAATTACTTTGGCTGGAGTGAAAGTTGAACGTAAAACATAAGATAAACAACGTTTAGGCGACTCCTGCTTACCTTCAAGTCTTGGAATTTGGCTCTTACATTAGAAGAGCACGTATTTAATTCGAAAATGATTCTCTTTTTAATGCACTTTCACTTTTTAAAAACACATTTCGAACCGCACCGGACGGAGGCACAACGAAGAAGAAGGATCTTCGCCACACATGTCGCCTCGTCGTTTCCGGA
>LQNS02276926.1:2390616-2431891 GCA_001587735.2 Parhyale hawaiensis | reverse complement strand
TCCTTTAGCAGCGTATTGGGCTTCCCGGTGTTGCAAATGCTTCATTTGGGTTGTATTACCTGTCCGTGGGAGCCCAAGCGTGAAGTTTTAATAATAATAATAATAATAATAATCTACCTCTGAAGATAGATGACTTTGTGCTTCTGGGATCTAGCACCGTGAAAATTCTTGGTGTTTTCTATGGCAAGCTTATATTTGAGGCTCATAATATTAGGCCTTTTCGTGTCACTGGCTTCGAATAAGATTGGGTTTGTACGTAAGGTAAATTCAGTGTTTGGCGACAAAGATATACTGTAGTCCGTAAATGCTTTTACGCTTTCTTGCTGCCGCTAATAGAGTATCACTCATCGGTCTAGGCTTCGGCTGCAGACAGTCACATGCGTTTACTGGACCGACTTCTTAGCTCAGCCAGCAGGTTGTATGCTGACATTGCTGAGAGTGATCTGGTGAATCTGTTGGCGAGATGTGACCGGGCTCTGTATGTATTACAAGGCCGGTGTACAACAATGAGAGACATTGGGTGCATTATTTTGTCCCTGCCCTAAAAACATTTGAGAGGACAACACGTGATGCACTGATGCGCACTCATAATATCGGAGGCTGTTAGAAGAGAAACTCGTCAATTCGTCCTGAGTTTTATGCCCTGGTCCGTTTCGGTTCGTAATTTAGGGCTGGGATCAGCTCTCGGTTGTGTCGACGTACCGGCGTTCAAGTCAGCTGTTAATTGATTGCTGATGGATTTTCTGTAGCAGCGTTTCGGTTGTATAATTCTTTATTGAGGTTGCACTACCTGTCCGTGGTGGCCCGAGCGTAAAGGTTTATTAATTAATAGCTAGCACTCTGAGAGCGCATACCTCCGCCAAGAAAGGCAACGGTAACAAAAAATTCGAGATGGTTCTGAAACCATAGTTTTCTTTGTACAAAACACCAAAATCTAATCATTTGTGCCTTTCTATAGTATTAACAGCTTCTGTAATTTTCTTGGAGATCCGTTCATACTTTTTGAGTTATAATGCCAACAAACATTATGACTAACATAAGTCAAACCCACAAACAGACCAACCGATCATCACCAAAATTTAATCATTTGTATATTTAGCATTAATAACAAGTCCTGTGAATTTCATAACGATCCATAACTTTTTGAGTTAGTGTGATAAAAAGTAT
The DNA here is from genome assembly GCA_001587735.2 of Parhyale hawaiensis. Classification (NCBI taxonomy): domain Eukaryota; kingdom Metazoa; phylum Arthropoda; class Malacostraca; order Amphipoda; family Hyalidae; genus Parhyale; species Parhyale hawaiensis. Next base: position 2,430,724 of record LQNS02276926.1, on the reverse strand, counting down.
AATATTAAACACAGCGAAAAACAAAGAACGAACTAACAGATCATCGGAAATCTTGGTCATTTACTCTTCGTAATATACCTAACAATTCATATAAATTTTATGAAAATCTGTTCATGACTTTTTGAGTTATGGTACTAAGAAAAATAAACTAACAAATACAGTACAAGAACGTATTTTCACCAAAAGTTAATCATCTGTTACTGTTAACATGCCTAACAATCCCTGTACGTTTCGTAAAGATCCGCTCATAAATTTTCAGTAATCTTGATGACAGACAGAAACAGACAGACAAACACGATCAAAACATAACCTCCTTGGCGGATGTAATAATGATAATAATAATCGCAGTTATATCAGCGTCACTCATATTAAGCTACGCTGATGATGTCGAGTCTTCTTGCAGAAATTTGCTGTAATGTGAAATAATTAGGAAAAATGATGTCATATTCTTTATACTCTTTACATGAAAGATGAGAAGCAAGCCTCAACTGCCTACTCCTTGCGTGCTACTATACCATACATTCCGGCAGTGCCCGAAACGCAGTGTTGCTGGACACGTTCATAAAAGAAGAATGCCGTAAAAGCCAGTTTTTGCTCGCGCACTGCGCAATTTCCGCTTAGAAGCGTACAGGCGTCACTATAGATGGCGATTAAGCAACTCACAGTAGTCAGTGATGAAATGTGATGTCTCAAGAAAAGTCACTAGCTATGAAAATGTAATTCTTTTTATAAACCTTATGTCTTCAGATATTGCAATTTCGTTGTTAAATTAGCAGCACTGATTGTGGCAAGCAACGCAATGTACGTTGTTTTGCCGGTATTGCGGGAAGCTCATCTCACACGACGCTTCGGGCCTTGTTTTTGCGTATTATGGTTAGTATTATTAGTAGTATAAAAATTTTACTAGCGCATCAGGGACACAATGTCTATATCGCGCCGAACTATTCCTGTGGTTTAACACAGGCTTGTGTGCCACAAGGCGCAAAGTACGTCTCGTTTCAATTATCAATGATTACCTCCGCCAAGGAGGTTATGTTTTCGTCGTGTTTGTCTGTCTGTCAGTTTGTCTGTCTGTCGCCAAAATAACTCAAAATGTTCTGAACCGATTTGGATGAAATTTACAGGGATTGTTAGGTATGTTAGGAGAAACAGATGATTAACTTTCGGTGAAGATATGTCCATCCGGTTGTTTGTTTGTCTGCCTCATTTTTCTCACTGCCATAACTCAAAAAGTTATGAATGGATTTTTATGAAATTAACATGAGTTGTTACGTATATACCAAAGAGTAAATGGCCAAATTTTGATAATGATCCGTTTGTTCGTTCGTTTGTCACTGTTTTTAATTTTTATGCTTGTTAGCACAATAACTCTAAAAATATTGAATGGATCCTTATGAAATTCATAGGGGTTGTTAGTAATGTTGAAAGACATAAATGATTAAATTTTGGTGCGGATTGGTTCGTTCGTTTGTATGTTTGACTCATGTTTGTCATAACGTTTGTTAGCAGTATAACTCAAAAAGTTATGAACGGATTTTCAAGAAAGTTGCACAAGCTGTTATTACTATCAAAAGACACAAGTGATTCGATTTTGGAGTTAATACAAAGAAAATTATTGTTTCAGAGCCAATTTGAATTTTTTGCTACCGTTGTCTCGCTTGGCGGAGGTATACATTCTCGGAGTGCTCTAGTTTCGTCTCTGTTTTTCTGCCGGTAGGTCTCATATTCAAAGTGCAAGGAAAAAGGCACAAGTTGTGCATCTCCAAGCCCCGGGCACGGCTGAACGCATTCGCTCAGCTCTGCCGCGCAGAGGAAGGAAACGAAATACAAGAAGGTAGAAGTCTAGCGGGAATAGGTCGGCCACCGCGATCAGCGGCCCTCCTCTCGAAACAGAAGAAGTATTGAGAGCCTACCTAACTTTACAAAACCAACCTCGTCAGCAGGAATTGCAGCAAGCTGCTACATCCCTTGCAGAGAAGGCACTAGGGACCCTTGGGACTGTGAGGCCCAATTATATTGTGGCAGGGAAAGGGACCGCCAGAATATACCCCCGGGGGCTGATTATTATTATGGTCTGTATATTAAAGCAAAGAGCTTTCCATGCTGTGTTTTGCTCAGCGTTTTGCAAGTTACTAAATGAGCTTTTCAGGATTTTTCAGCTCCATATCCTGATCAATTTACGGTTAAATTTGAAAAATATGAAAAAATATCGCCACATGTGAAATTTTGTTACGATAAAAGCTCCGAAGTCTCTGGACCGAGCGACTTTGTCTTGAAGTTTATATCCATGCCCAAGCGCCCCTCCTGATGTATGATTGCCCGCAAGCAGAAAAGTTCGCGTTATGTCCGTCAAAAACGCAGAAGTGAACAAAACTGAAGAATTAAATGCTAAAAAAAGCATTCTCTTTATCATATCCCCAATCTCTGTGAAATTTTTACCGTAGGTTTGTGAAATAAATATTTTAGAGATATACTGAATGCATCAGTATCGAAACTAGAAAAAAAAAGATAAATATTTTCCGATCCTGCGATGTTCTTAAATTTTTGCTAGTAGTTCTAATTCGGCTAATGCACAAAAAAAAAATCAGACGATCGTAATTATAATTTACAGTAATAGTGAGACATCCCGAAATACATATAGGCATGTCTCATAGCTATGTAATTTAAATATTTTTGTTTAATTCTAGATGCTCGTCAGTATCGCCACTTTACAACTTTGGGTCGCACGCAGCTTTGTTTCCCTGCATTTTCTCCCCCTTTGACCAGCTTTCATTTTTCAAGCTATTGATAGATTTGTTTCATTCAGCATCACTTGCGTGCATTGTTAAATTAGCCATTACATTAAGGATACGACAAAATGCTACCGAAGTTTGTTTCTCCAGATGATGCGCTTCCGAAACAATTGCAAAGATGAAATTTTTAACGTATAGAGTATCAATCTTCGACTTCGTTGGCCAGCCGAGCAATAGAATTAGCGTCATTGGAAGGGAAAAAAGGCAGAACCTTGCACAAGTTTAGAATAAGTACACATTTATTAGCATAGCTCGCTACTTTAACAGGAAACAGAAATTAACATTAAGCTCTGAATTACTAACAAAGACGCACTCATACTTTGGCTAGTTCGTCCTGCAAACCTTACTAAAGTACAACATCCTAACAAGAAACTTCTTTTCATGATGTGAGAGAACACTTTCTAGTTCCTGTTGTTCCTCTTCCTTTCTGCCAACAGGTCCACTCAATAGTACAGGTAACAATATTGCACGCAGCTCTATAGTTTCCATAGTTTACTCTTGAACATATTCCGATTAATACAGGAGAGATGCAATTATGGTGTCTCGTGTAATCAACATAGCTCGAAAAATGGATTCGTTTTACCTATGCTTGGGGGACTTCCAACGCTTCCATTTTTTTTACAGTTTAGTAGCAAGCGAGTTGAGATAAATATTTAGAAGGCTGCAGGTCTTTTGAAATACTACTATCAGCTACAGTCACAGTAGGTCAGAGAATGCTGGTACCAATGACGACGGAAGCCGCTGATACGAATCTGGCAGCCAGGCAGGCGAACTCCTGTTGCACTAGACGGGCATAATCAGCATTTGATGTCCGCATGCTGTTGCGGGGGTACTGACTACCGGCGGCGAAGTTACTGAGTCTCTGCATCGCACGCTGGGCACCTTGCTTCGAGTCTCGGGCGCAACGCAATGAGTTTACACCGCGTAGAGCTCTTCGGGCACCAATAGACGAGTGAAAGTGCGGAAAGGGACTCCATATCGACTCTCCCCACTAACTGCTTCCCCTGCTCTTAGCTCTACCAGAGCTTCCAAATTCTAGAAATAAGGCAAGAGAAAACTTTTTTAGATGCATCCACTGTTTACGAGTTAATAACAGATCATTATCAATATTAGCCAGGAATGGGGATCGGGTCGAGTGCGCAGGTCGTTGCATAAGAGCCTTCCGCCGCTGCCGCCATAGATCTAGACTATCTGTGATCGATTCTGGTACCAATTGGCCGGTATCTGCATCACGAACCAGTGTATGTAAGTTTCCCAGGAGGTGTGTGCGGTCATGAAGACATTATGTTTATCTATCTGTACAGCAGATGAGTGCTTGTTTTAGGAATCACTTGATCAGATACATTCAAAATCTTGCAAAAAATAAAATTGTAAGATCTAGTATAAAAATTCAGCAGTGTGTAGGGCTGATGCATCGTGTCCTATTTTCTGACAGAGAACTGAAGATGAATTTTAGCTATTGCTAAAACTAATTTGAAATGCCATCCTGTCATCAAGGAACGCTCAAGGTACTCTCCGAGTTTTCGCTCATCTGAAATTAAACATGAAAAAAAAAAATACATTGAATATGGAGCACAAATCACAGAGCAATAAGGCCATCGCACTACAAACACTAACTCATCTTGAGAAAAGCAGTGGCATCTGTTGACGACAGAGTGGACACACTGTTCAAAGAGACGCCACTAAATCGGCTTTGTACACATGCAGTTATTTTGATAGCCAAAGCTCACAACTTTTATTAAAAAACAAATACTATTTTAAGCTAAGTATCTACATATGAGAAGTGGTCATGTGTCAAGAACAGAATATTTAAAACTTCCACGGCAAAATTAATATGACGGTAAGGGCTAATTGCAAACTTTCATTAACTCTCATATAAGCAAAATCTTTATGAACGTCTTCTACATCGGCCAGTTACAGCCAGCATCGAGAGGGAAAATAATCCCAACCGTTTCCTTTCTCTGGATCTCGGTCTTCCAACGTGAAGAAATTTAAGCAGAACTTCTTGTCAGCTTAATACTACTTCTCAAAAACATATCATGCTTTGTATACTACTCACTCTAAACATAAATATGACCGATAGAGTGCATTTCATGAGTTAAGGAGCAAGTTTTAGAATTCGGCAGCACTCTCGGCAACTCCGGATCATGATGCACTACAGCTTCATGTGGGTCTGCCTGTTGCTCTCGGTAAAGGTTGGCTACAAGCAGGAGAGCTTACAGATCAGGTGCATCAAAAACTTGAAGTTGCATTGAACACATTGGCCCACCGGATCCTTTGCCACGTTCATGTGTGTCTCTACAAGCTCTTCTGATAGGTGAAATTTCATGTTTTTGTTGCGTTCAAGATTCGTGTAAACATGTCTATCAGTATGTAGTTTAAACTTATATCTCCTAAAAATGGTATTAACACCAAAAACTCTACTTATTTTATTTCATTCATCGGATAATTAAATTCTATTGTCTGTTTAGTATTATGGCACGTACAAAAATATATTTAGATATATTTACTTGCAGAGCAGCTTTTGATTCTGTTGGCTTAAAGAATATCTCAGTTATCGGTAATACAACTGGCCTGATATTGTATGATGACTAACCAGTATTGTGATTTAACTCCAGCGATCGGCTGCTCCATTTTATCACAATAACATTTCTTTGTTCCCTTTGGTGAATTTTCTATCTTAAGAAGCGGCACGGCATTTTAAAAATTCAGTCTATATAAAAAAAAAACACATTTTAGGCCTTAGAACTGATAAAATTCAAGAAAGCTTCTCATAATTTGGCATTTAGTAAGCTAAAGTCTAGGCATCCAAGCTGTTACGGAGTCATTATACTTCATGTTGGGTCCGGTCTATATAGCACCGTAAACAGGATAGGAGTAATGCAGCCATACCCACTAGCACTAAATTTTGGCACTAGGTCGGACGTTGTATCTCAACATTGGCCCCCTGTTCATTTCTAGAATGTCGAGCCAATGTTATTTTTAATCTCGGACCAACCTTTGTCGATGAATGTTCAACCAACGAAGCAGTTGGTTATCTTACCTACATGACAGTGGAATATACATCTATTGACCATCAACTTTGATTTAAACATAATATAGTCAGGTTTCTCAGTAAAATTTTCTGGGTTTCATTCAAGGATGAAAATTAAATGAATAAGATAAGATTTTATCATAGTATGAGCCTTCTTCTTTGATATACGAGTGTTTATTCATAATTCACTGCATCGTAATTTCTAAATAAAATAGGCCTATCGCTGCATATTGGATCAACGCTGAATGTATATGTTTTTGCGAGCAGAAATTTGACTGATTTCTTATTATTTGTAGTAAAATACTGCATAAGTTGAACTGACAGCATAAATTATTCGATTCTTCCGTAAAGCGTTCCCCAAGCGTACAACATATTGGTAAAACAACGGTATCGGTTGACAAGGCTCCAACATTCGCCCGACCTTCCAACATTGTTACGACCTCATCCGAAGGCTTACTTGCTAGCTACTTGGGTACATATGCTGTGTAAGCATCCAGTTGTAATATGATATCCTAGTATGTTTTTTTTATGTTGCGTCGTAAGTCGCATAGAGACCGCATTAGATGAGGAACGCTTAAAACCTATTACCTCTCACGGTTGAGAGTACGTACATTACTCAACTTTTTTCGGTTTTAAGAATATTCAACAAATTGACTCCCGAATAGCATTTTAAAAACAAAATTGGACCTGGCAACATCGTAGAGCTCCTCTGCACACTTCAAAAACAGGACTCAACTCTGGCGCAAAACTAATTTGCCCTCCATAATTAACAAAACTTTGTGTTCCTAATCATGCCGGACTTTTCAACACTGTCCAACTTTGATGCAAAGACCTGGGCAAAAATTACACACAAAATTTTCCAGCTCTGAAGCGAGTACTTGTGCATCAGATGAAATAGCAAAAGACAGTGCACTGCATGACTCTGTCATATCTTTTGCGAAACGTCTTCGGACCGTAGTCAAAGCTAGAAGAGATCCACCAACCGTTTTTGCTGTAGCAAAACATAGTTCCAATCTGTACATGTTCAAATCCAGCCAGTTCTGCTCTGGCCCGTCAGTGTTGATTTGCCTGCAGGGTGGAAAGATCCCGTGGTAGCTGCTGTGCTCGTTTTTGTAACTACAGCTTTTTTGGTACCGCGAGGGGAACTAGAGGCTTCTGCAGAGGCTGTTGCGGTAGGAGCAGAAGCTGAAGTTGGAGTTGTCTCTGTCGTCGTCTCTGGCGTTTTTGTGCCACCTTTTTCTGCTGCTGGGGAAGGCAGAGGCTGTGAAAACATCGGAGGCGTTTGAAGTGATGCTTTCTGTCCTGGTGTAGAAAGTGATTCCGAAGTAGCAGCTGACATTTCGGCCTTAGGCCTATCCTTCCCTTGCTTTTCTAATGAAGAAGGGCGTTCAGTTGCTTTGGAGCTTCTTACAACTGGAGGTGACACCTGCTTTGGTTGTTCATCGGGTGACACTTGAGTTCCTGAAATATCTAATTTTTTCTGAGCTGTGCTGGACGAGGAACTTGGCGTTGTTTCACTTATTTTGTGTACCGCAGCGCCATCTACGACAGATTCTTTGAGAATTTTGTTTGTTGCTCCGACTTCAGATTCGTATGATATAGACGATGGCGCTACAGGTTTCGCAATTGAAACATCATTTTCTGAGGCTAACTTAGCGGAAGGTAACGGTGATGCTGGTCTTGTGTCTTTTGCATTCAATTCTTTCTGGAGCTTTCCTTTCTTCAACATGTCCACGTGCGATGAAGTAACTTTGAATTTGGCATAAGCAATTTTTGTGTGGTCTGAAAGGTCTTCCAAGTTGGGATTATATTCCGTGATGCTGGCGGGGTTCATACTGTACAGTAGCTGTTCATTCTCAAATTGAATTCTTCTACGCAACGAAGCATTGGACCTGGTAAGGCGTGTAGCTGAAGAACCAATTTGGTCTTTGCGCATGGATGCGCGATGCACCTTTGCGTTCCAGTCTGTTTTAGAAGACGTCCGTCGCGTGCCCATAGCCTGGGCTAACTTCCCAAAGATGTTATCTGTCTTCTTTGAGTCGGTGAGAACTTCTTTTACAATTCCTTCAACTTGCCCGATGTTGAAACCTTTCAATAATTTTCTCTCCAGGGCTCTTCCTTTACGGCCCACCACAGCTGAAAATGCAGATATGGAAATAGTTTCGCTTACTATTCTAGTTCTAAAACTGTCATGGTTATATAGTGACATAGTACCCTAATAAACTATATAGGGACCTAAATTTGCTTGAAGGAAGGTACAAGAGGAAGTCCACAGTTTATAGACAATTTCATTGCCAGCAAGATTACTGAGCCAATAATGCTGAACTCCACTTTATGCGATAGCCAGGCTTTAAAACCGCGATCCATGGCATCCTTCGTGCCCCAGCAAATGATAGCAATGGGCTACTGGCCTCAGTTTCTTGGATAAAATCAAGTTTCAACGATTCAGCAAGCTCTAATATAGATATGAACAAAGATCTAACACTCTTTTCCATCTCATCCGAACGCACTGCATGGAGGACTTACTTCACTGACAGTGAACTTACAGAATACTTGACATATGCAAACTCGCGGCGACGTTGGCGCCAAAAATCTCTAGCCACGTTCAGATGACTGCATTATTAATTTACCTGCTTCAGTACTTCAAGCTCAGGCTAAAGTTACCAGGATCAGTGGAAACCAATCATTATAATAATAGGGTAAAATAAAACACTTGCTTGATTGCAAGAGAACTTAAGCTCGAGTGAAGATTTTCTTCATGGTCAGGGAACTTATTAATTAAATAAACAGCTAGTCGGAATAAGGAACTCATAGAACATTATCATTGCAGGCACACTGACAGGAACATGACTAATCATACAATAGTTTAGTGGCTCGAGTAAATACTTGATCATCTCCAGGAAATTTTTCATATGAACTATCCAGAGTGGTACAAAATTACATACATTTGCATGTAATAAAATTTCACATAAGTTCTTACTGGGGTCCTCGTTGCTTGCAATTGAAGTATTCATTCCGTTGTTCTTCAAGATATCAATGAGCTGAAACCTGGAACAGAAGTACAAACAGATGATACAAGCAGTCGGTATTATTCAGTCTGAGATAGTCTCAAGAGCAATTGGTCTGAGATTATAGCGCTTCATATCCAATCCAAAGTACCGTAACCAAACAAACGAGTATGACTGAAATGCTTCGTTCTCGCCTTCGAGCGAGATGGGCGTGACTGATGTAGTAGAAATAGCAGTGTTGTGGTTGAAGCAGCGTAGAAGGCGGAGGAAAAAACAACAAAAAAAAAAAAAAAATGTGGGTGCATCCCTTTAATTGCAGTAGAGAACAATTTGGGGCATTTTCCCATTTGTTCCCAGATTTGCTCAATAATCCGGAGAAATTTCATCACTTCTTTAGGATTGATAATGAGCAATTCAAGAAGTTTGTTGAGTTGCTTAGGTCCCCCATAGAGAAACAGAATACTAATTACCGCCGTGCTATTCAAGCAGAAGAAAGACTGGCCATTTATCTAAGGTAATACAATGATTTAAAATAGGTATCTCTCTTCCTTAATTTACCGAGCGTTTAATGTAACTGAAAATGAGGTAAGCTTTATTTCCGATGTTTATTGTTCCGATATTGGTACATGAGGAAAAAGTAAATGGTGTTAATATTCCAATTAGGTACCTTGAAAAAAGAGAACAAAACACGATAATACACCTTGAAAAATTCGCATAGGTAGTTGCATATTGATTAATAGTTAACTAAGCATCACAAAATATAAATATTAGAAAATATACATGGAGCTACAAGCGAAATTATTGTTATATTTGTAATATTGCAGATGGATGATTGTCATTCAAATGAGAAGAAATGGAACCAAACGCATCATTGAATGTGAATGACCAGGAATTGAATTGAATGGCTTGGTGGGAACGCTTACATAGGAATTATTGTAACGCATCATGGTAATTCATGAATGACCATGAATTGAATTGAATTGAATTGAATTGCTTGGTGGAAACGCACCCTAAGGGTCAGACACCGACTAATTTTATCCACAATTGCATATCGAGCTTTCATTAAAAAAGACAGGCAGTCTTTTTCAATGCCACTGTTGCAATCTTCATTACGACGATTGAAATGACATTTCACTATCTGCTAGTGTCATTTCTGTTTTTATCGAAGAGGTACTGCGCTAGCCTCAGTTAATTCATCTAGTAAAATGAAGGTTAACCATGAAGCCTAACGAAAATGAAATGGAAAAAAACGTAAAATTTAGCAAAGAACTTATGGACTTTTACTATTGCTAATATAAAAATAGTAGAACATTTTTTATGACTTTGCAAATTAATTACTAGAGTAATCAGCCTTCAATAGGGAAGGCAGTAATTTCGTAATGAGGCTTTTTTTCTATTGCTGTTGCCTACGGTACAGAGTTTGCTGCAAAAAAATACCTCATACCGGTAAGCTTGAGCTTCCATTAAATCAACGAATGTTGTGACATTATGCGTTTGCGAGGGCATAATATCCCTCCTACAAACAAGAGTGAATATTTTAGTTTTGAAATCATAGAAAGTCAAGCAGCACCAAGAACATATGTATAGCTCCATCAAAGTAATTCACTGGAAATACACAGTTCTACTGTAACCTGAATACAAGCACTTGAATCCATAAGAGAAATTAGGCGGCAAGAAGAACTGACAGTGCTTCTTTGGCCTCTGCTTAGTAAGAAGTTTCAACTGCCACGATGAAAGTCAGCTAACGAAGTGCAGTGGGTTATGCACGTCAGGAACGAAAACTCCATCCAAGATTGAGTCTCTAACCTATACCATGCTCAACAGGACCTTTAATATAATAAAGACAAAACTGTATGTATCAGTTTATTTATTTATTTTTTCATTTTTTTCCATTTTTTCACGCTTTAAGAAAACAAGTATGTATATATGAAAGCTAGGCCGGGTTGGAGACTGGTCATCCTATCTCGCTTCATTGAAAGCTGGTAGGTACAAAATAGACCATGATGCAGATGATGGCAAACGAATATTTGAATGCAGTTCCTTTTCTGCCAATGAAAATACATACATCTTCTATAAGCACTCATATGCATCGCGACTTCAATTGCTTTCTGAGTTTTCTGTCCTACAACTTCAGCCGCGATGATTTCACGCTGATATGCTCTACTTCTATAATCATCGGAGCAAACGGTAAGATATTCTTCAGCGGTTAGCAGGCGAGTAATGTCCACGAGGATTTCTTGGCAGCAAATAATATTTTTTCAATTTGGGCTCTTCCTTCAGTAGAACAACTTTTAGCTAAAGCAAAAAAACTTCCGACTTCTATAATACCCCCGCCAAGTATCTTGGATGCTGAGCTCAATAATTATTTATAGAAGCGATGTTGATTGCGGGTAAAAAAAATATTTTTCGGCATATGACCGAAGGAAATGTTAGAGTTGTTCAGTAGAATTTCAGCCTAGCATGCTTATCTCTTAGTTTCCTTAATTGAAGTTGGCACTTATAGTGCATCCTACATAAGCAAATTTATAACAAAATTATGATCGATGAAGAAGTATCATCACAAATTCTTTGCCCCCATTTTCGACGGCCACGTACACCAGTCTACAATATAATACAGACCGTTGTGTATTTATCTGCTGATTCATTTATCTGTCCATTTTCTTCCACGCTTTAATAAAGGAGATTAGGCCGGGTTGAAAACTTTGGTAGAGAACTGATAGGCAAAAAATAGACCACGTTGTAGATGATGGCAAACGAATTTAAAAATAATATTTCAATGCACTTGTTAGTCAGCTACCGTTGAAATCCTAACAATGGAGATATCTACAGCTTTTCTTGCCTATGCCATGGAGTCTGATTTTTATTCCTGTCTTCATACACTGAAACTAAATTTGCTTTCAGTTCACGACGCACAAAGTGAGTAGCTGATCAACAAAGCACAGGAGAAGCGATTTTTCATGGTGCGGTAGATACAGTAGTTATTTATTCCACTTTGCTTTCTTGCTTTGACGAAGCAGCTTTCACTTGAGAGCAAAAAATCAATGTATTAAAGTAGTATAATATCGTAAATAGGATACGCGGCGTGGAATTAAATTAAATTCAGTGACGTTTCACTGCTTGCTGCTATTTTTGATTTTTTTTCGCATGTTGTCAATGGGGAGGAAAGAGTTTGCTATTCAGATAGATTGAAGCAGAGCACTCATCTTTTACGACAATTTGAGTTGGCTGTTGTAGCAAATCCGTCAGTAGCATATTTGTAACAAAAGTGTGATCTCTAAAGAAGGGTCATCACAAATTCCTCGCTGTCACTTTTGATAGGGCGAACACTCTAGTATCAAATAGTAGCTAGCAACTTTTCTAAGCGATGTGGGCTTCAGAAAGACAGTAGCTTGAGCACACTCCAAAAACAATATTAGCTATAGTAACGGTGAACTCGAGTTTCTTGATACCTCACCTTGTTAGAGTAAGTTTTTCCTAACTAAATGGTTAACATCATGATGGAGAGACGGACCATTAAAGACCAACTAACCAGCGAGGGAGCAAGCAACCAACCAACAAACTGCGTTTTAGCAGCTAGTGGAATTTACGGATTAACAACGCGACAATAGCAGTTTATGCAAAACAGGGTCAGCAGCATTAGCTTACCGAAACGTAAGGATACCAAGGATATGTAAGTAGAAGTGCTGCGGGTTCCAGCACTTTTAGCTCTGTTCTAGCTCCTCAGACTTCATCGTATGAGATCACCACAGAGCATGTTCGATTACGTCCTGAAATTAAGCTTTCGCGTCTTCACTTATCTGAAAGTTTTGACAGGTGCTGTGGGTTAACGACCTGTAGAATTGACGTTCAAGTGTTGAATTTTGATTAGTTAATTTGTAGACTTTCAAATACTCAGTCTGGCTCAGTCATGCGGTACCTAGGGGGCTTTTAGCGAGCTCAATATGCTGAGGCTGCTTCTACCACATGTAGCACGATTCAAACCGTCAGAGTCAAAGCTTTCGTCTGACGTTTTAGACAAGCAAAGCTTAGAAGACTCAATCTCAGTGCCCAATCGAATGCGCCCTAAGTTTCGAACGGCGTGAGCTATTTTTAGAAAGTCGGTATCCTGTCTACTAATTTATGATGTAAATGAAACCGTGCTAAGTTTCCCGCAAGTAATCCAAAGGAAATATTGAGGGAATGCCTGGGTGTGTTCATTCGTTTATGGCCAGGTCCACTTACAAAGAAATTGAGAAACTAGAAAAGCTCTCTGAGAGCGATTACTTCCGCCAAACAACGCATTGTCAGTGAAAAAATTCAATCAGCCCAGAAAGAAGGATGTCTATTTGTTCGTCACCAAAAGTTGGTCATATGTGCCTCATGACATTCCTAGCAGCTCCTGTAATTTTCTTGAAGATCCGTTTCTAACTTTTCAGTTATGTTCTGACAAACATGACAAACTAAAAGTAGAACAATGAGCAGCGGCCCATAAAGCCCGCTGCAGACGATAGTCTTTTGTTCTAAGTTTTCACTTCCCCGCGTTCGAATATGTGGTGCTGTCCTTGCAAACTCAGCTGCATGTCTAACAAAAGTTTCAATAAAATGATTACCGTCGTATTCTACGGCTTAGCCCGTGTCACTAGTGCAGTGTTTCGTATCTTTTCAAACTTTTAGAGAATGTCGCCAGAAAAAGCAGTGCTCGTTTTAGTTGTTTACACAGACACAGAGCTATGTATTCGAACGCGGTGAAGTGAAAACTCAGGACATAAAACTGTCGTCTGCAGCGGGCTTAAGATGATAAACGAGCAGTGTCCCACAATAAGATAAACAATATGCAGTATCTTATAAGGTGAACAAGGAATAGCGCCTCATAAGATGAAAAAGAGCAGCATCTCATAAGATTAACAATAAACAGCGTCTCATAAGATGAACAATGTGCAGCGTCTCAAAAAAGTGAGGTGGAGAAGCATCGAGTACTCCTTACATAGAGCACAGTAGTCTCTCGATGCGATCTCTGACAGCCGTTAATTAACTGACGAGATCTGGGTTGAGTAAAGGGCGAGTCACGCTACGTCTAGCCACCAACAGACATGAAGCATGTGACATTTACATAGATAAAATCACATACCGTACCAATATTGTAACGCGTTGAAAAGCACATCTCACAGTAGCAGTCTTTTTTTTTTCTCACTAATCTGCAGTATTTCTAGATGGCTATCGTTAACCATATCTCACTTTAATACCTATAATTCACCTCGAAAAAAAAAAAACAGTATATACTCGTCTTCGAAATGTAGGCCGATAGATTTTAGACTAAACCCTGTTTGTGATAGTTTATTCAGCATGATTTATAAAAATACAACATTCTTAGGATTGAGTATGCTTGGCCCGCTGTTGTTCATTCTCTATACTAGTGACATGTTCTCTTCGCTTGAAAACACGATGATCAACTATACCGACGATACCACTTTGATGGCAGTGGTACCTGCTCCTCGCCTGCGTGATGCTGTCGCTCAGTCTCTGAATAGGGATTTGTCACGCATTAGTGCATGGTGCTCGGCCTGGAGTATGAAGCTGAATGCCAGTAAGACCCAGTCGTTGTTTATCAGTCGGTCTCGGACACTTGTACCGCAGCATCCCCAACTGGAGATTGTTGACACTTTGCTTCAGGAGTCTAGCTCCTTGGAGATTCTTAGTGTTGTCTTTGATGAGAAGCTTACTTTTGAGCCGCGTATTAGAAGGTTGGTGTCACGTGCTTCCACTAAGATTGGGCTCCTGCGTAAGGTGAATTCTGTGTTTCTTGACAGTGAGGTTGTCTGCAGATGTTTTTATGCGTTTTTGCTGCCTGTGTTGGAGTATTGCTCACCGGTCTGGGCTTCAGCTGCTGACATTCATTTGCGTCTGTTGGACCGACGTGTTAGTTCAGCCAGCAGGCTGTGCGCTGATAATGATCTTGTGACCCTGTCCCACAGGAGAAGAGTAGCCGAGCTATGTATGTTTTATAATGCGTACAACAATAAGAGGCATTGGTTGTATTCTTCTCCCCCTGCCCTCTAGGTTTTTGGGAGAGAGACTCGTGCTGCGTGCGGAGCGCACTCTTTCACTATGGAGGCTTTCGGATGTCGAACTAATCAGTTCTGTCGATGCTGCTTGCCCTGGTAGGCTAAGGTTTGAAATTTGTTGCCGACATCGGCTTTTGGTCGTATAGGCCTGCAGGCGTTTCAGTCAGCTGTTGATGGTTTTTGCTGTGTTTCCTTTAACAGCATTTTGGGCTTCCCGGTGTTGCAAGATGCTTCATTTGGGTTGTATTACCTGTCCGTAGGAGCTCAAGCGTAAAGTTTTAATAATAATAATAATGAGTCCCACAGCCATTGGGCAGCCTCCAAAAGTTAAATGTTTTACTCTCTGCTCGTAACCACAACCGCCTGTCTCCCAAAAATTACTTGAAATGTTACCCGTCACGTGAGATGGATCAGCAGAGTATATCTTTATATTATTTGAAGTGAATTTGAATCCAGCGAGCTGTGCACTTTTTTGGTATTTAAAGAAACACATCAACGCATTTCGAAGCGGAGTACTTGCGATGGGGACCAAAACACTGACGTGTGAACCAGCAACCCTTAAGTCATACTTGTAGGCGAGCACGAGAGCAACCAGCGAATTTGATCCTCCATTGGAAGAAATTAAACCAAGAGACAATCTCTGGTGCTTCTGAACGTTTACGTTATGAAGGAAGCCTGTTAAGAGTGTTCGATTGCCCTAGTCAGGCTGACCAGACCCGCTTTCTGTATCCAGTTTCTGAAGGAAGGCAACGGCGGATACCAAGTCACTATACAGGTCAAACACCCTTGCTACGTTGTAGTGTTGCAGCGTAGGGTCGGACAATCAGTCATTAAATACTATATGGTGTGGTGTGCATGTGAACAGAGGGCAGGTGGTTGCTGCGGTTGCGCGGTTTCTTCCAGCCTTTACGACAGCACATGCAGCAGGCCACGGCTTAGTTTGGACAGAAAGAGCGCCACGCTCTGATATTTTTATTTTGAACTCTCAACCAACCATTCGGCTGAAACACAGACCAAGCCTAAGGTCTAGACCATCCGTATAACTCCTGCGAAGAGGTAAACATTCTGTTCTCCACACAACAGCTTCAGGCCAAGCAGAAGTTTGAAGGCCACGTAGTATGCGAGAAAGTTGGGCTGGACGGTGCTGCCACACCCTCTCCATAGCTTAAGTCTGCCACCGTCAGGTTTCCCCTCGTCCCCGCCTTTGGAGCACAGATTAGGCGGGCAGCAATTTTCTGATAACGACGTCTTGAAAAGATTGACTGCCTCGACAAGCGTGTGTGCACATTTACCAGCGAGGCAGCTAGGCTCCTGCTCATCGCGGGCGCAGGTGCGCTAAGAATGGTAGTGGCTGCTTTTAAAAAAAAAAAAAAAAATTATGAAGCGAATGGATTAGCTTTGTTACTGGTTGCATTCGTGTCTTGGTCGCTCTTCAACTTCTCGGGTTAAAAGAAGAAGAAAAAAAGAGAGGCAGTTCTTTTAAACTGCATTCGTAAGAGATTAATAATTAAGTTGCTTTTTAACATATCTGTTTTATGACTGACGTCGTGTTAGACGTATTGGGGATTTGATCTTTAATTAGTTACTCCAAATGAGAAAAAATCAATAACAGCTACAACAAAGCTTGGCGCTCATCATCAGCTATGTTTCCAGCATGTTAGGATAAGTTCAAGGCTATGTATCTGTGCTACGTATTCTGATAACTTACCTGAAAGTTGAGACGTTTTGCTTAATTTCGTTGACGTCGTCTTCGGTAACTTTTCTCTCGTCTGCTTGCCGCTGTTGCTCTGTAATGTATCGCCTCACCAGCAGCCGCATCACGTCCTGGTGCTGTTTATCCATTTTCTCCTGAGTCTGGCCACAGCAGTGTAAGAACAGCAGTCAGTATCATGCATAAGCCTAGAGACTGAACTATTTAACGTACTATACGCAAGCCATTGCCTATCTCTCGGACGTAGAACGCAATTGACAACGGCAGGCGCATGTGCATCAGTGGGTTAGAGATGAAACTCTTTTTAGAATAGTTATTGAAGACTATATTGTATCTGGTCATCAGTGATGACAGCAAAAGATTTGCAGTGAAACTCTCGCTAATATACAGTGAAACACGAGGGGTTGTTTTTAAATTAAGTACAGTTTTGAAATAAAAGGGAACATGTATAATTTACTAACTGAATTTATTTTATATGAAAATCAGTACCTCAATATATTTTTTCTACATAATTTTCGCTAATATTAAGGCACTTGTCGTATGGCACAACCAGATAAGATACCCATTGCAACACGGTCAAAGTTTTGATCGCAGCATCGTCGCCGCGCCGAACACTGCTGAGATATTTCTTCAAATGCAAGCACATTTGGTTGTCATTCGGGGCTAGATCGGGACTGTATGGAGGGTGTTAAGCTGTTCCCTACCATATGATGCGATGAGCTCTTTAGCTCGTGTGGACTGGCATTGCCATGGAGCAAAACGATCCCCTTTCTTGGTATGCCACACCTTATGTTTTGAATTACACTGCTCAAAACACGTTATAGAATTTATTGTGTCACCGCGGTGCAAAAGATTCACAAGCATCACGCCCTTCTTGTCCAAATACATAGTACAAGCGACGAGATTCTCAGTTGGCGGAGCCATTTAAAATATTCAAAAACAAGTATCAACGTGTTCGAATGTTTCTGTAATGGCGTCTGTGGCTTACCAACCGATCTAGATAAACAGTATGCCCGTGCGGAATGCTGACCGCAGGGATTGCAAAACGGTAATTACTTTAAACAACCACCCTCGTAATACTTAACAACTAGGTAGTTGACTGCGACTAAAAACTAATTAAAGTGTCTCAGCGTGTCACTGATACCCCATGGTATCAGGCCCACCGATTTCACTCGCCCAAAGAGCTGTACCATCAAAGTAAAAATAACTAAAGAACAATATGACTGCAATGAAATTTCACTTTTTTTCGCTCTTTTAAAGCATATCTTAAAAGAATGGTTTCCCTTTGCTTCCTTTATCATCAGCTCAATATGCGCATTGTGAACTCATCACTGTGCAGAGAAAGTAAAAATCAAGATCCTTAAAAGTCTCAAGAGATAATTCTGATCTATTCGTGGACTGGCTTTCAAGTTAGTAAATCAAGAAACACATTCCATTTTCAAGAATCTTTACGTTGTCATCATCTACAAACTGGTTAAGTTTCGCCTAACGATTCTCTACAAAGCATGACGGAATAATCACACTCTCCAACCTGACCTATTTTTCGCTGATCAATTCTGTTCAGAGCGTGGCACAAAAGTTACAAATATATAAGTGCATATATACAAACACAAACAGACGTTGGTGCATATTGCCTGCAATATTTTGTTTTGATTGCTTATTAAACAGCATTGACGAGACAGGAGGTGAATCACAACATTTTACGTAAGTTTTGGGTAACTCCTCCTTTTCTCAATTTGACCGGTTGCTCCTACCGAAGAGTCTCAAAAAGCGCTGCTTCATAAACACAAGTATTCTATGACTGTGTTATTACTTTTTTTTTAATATCATGCATTATGAACTGATAGGGCGCATTCTTGCGAGTGTCGCAAAAACTTACCAGCCACACTATGATCAGAAACATGTTCTAACTAGCGAAGCATTTATTTTTTTTTTACAAATCATATCTCCCTGAGTTACAGTAACTTGCGCTGGGCACATTGTATTGAAATGCTTTGCAGACCATTCATGTCTTCAAAAAGTTTTGTCCTGGCAGCGTTCTCATCTGATGCAATTATGTGAGCAGCAGTCAGAAGGCACCTCTGGGGGATTCCTGTCATTGTCTTGACGAGCGCTTCTCTTCAGGACACTCCAGGAGCTTTTGAAAAGTGATTAATTTACGAGGGAGATGGAAGCGCCCAGCCACTTCATAACTCAAGTACACTGAAGCTTAACCTCCCTAGACGATTCAAAGAGAAATCTTTAGAGATGAGCCACAGCAGATAGGAACAATACTGTCGTGCCTGTGTTGTCAGACGTGGATCTTCCTTAACTTCCTTCGTTATGTAAGTCGAGTACGTTCTGATAGACTTAGAAATAGCTGCTGTATCTCGTCTCTCAAGCACAGATTCACAGAATATCGTACTAAATCCTTTTGCTTTTTTATGAATCAGAACATTCGTGCTGTCAACAATGACACCGCTGAATTTGTAATGATTCTTTTTCATTGATCATACTTTCGTTAATAATATTGTATTAAAAATTTCTCTGGCCTCATCGGACAGGGAATGCCACTCAAATGAAGCATTTTGCAGCACTAGGAAGCCCGAGATGCTGCCATAGAAGATCCATCAGAAAGTCATTAACAGCTGACTTAAAACGCCCGAAAACCAGCAAGACCGAAAGCTGCTGCCGGCAATGAATTTTAAACCAAAACTGAGCAGGGCAGTACACACCGACTGAACTGTCGAGTGTGGCATCTAACAGTCTCCAGTGTGAAGAGGTAGGCACATGCCGCAGCACGTGTATTGCTCCCTAAGACCTTATGAGCGGCAATAGGAGAATACAGTCAATTTCTTTCATTGCTGTATACCTAATAAAACACACAGAGGGAGGCCACCTTTCGCCAAAGGAACAGATCGCCACATCACTCTTAGCGTACAGCCTGCTGGCTGACTGGCTATGTCGGCCCAGCAGACGCAAGTGGCCGTCAGCAGTCGCATCCCAGACTGATAAGCCATGCTCCAACACAGGCAGCATGAAAGCATCTACGGACTACATCCTTGTTACCAAACACAAAATTTACCTCGAGTAGGAGCCCAACCTTACTCGAAGCACGTGACACGAAGTGACGAAACGCTTAATATGCTCCTCAAATGCGAGATTCTCATCGAAGATGACACAACCGATTTTCAGGAAGCTTGAAAGCTAAAGCACAGTGTGATTACGAGTAACTTCAGAAGGATGCGCTACAACGGTCTACTCAAGTTTTCATAAGATATGACTATTCTGTTTCATTTCAGCTGAGCAGCACAATCGTCCCATCACTTAGATGACATGAAAAAAGTTCCATTAGCAAGAACTCAAGCATCTTTAAATTTAAATTTTAGCCGCGTATCCAGTATAAACAATGATACAACTTCAGTAGATCGAATTTTTCACGCACAAATGAAAACTGTTTAGTGGAAGAAAGGAAGAATATTGGAAAAAATAACTACTGCACCCCGAAAAATGTTTGTGTTTGCTTTATTAATTATATATCGAATCTGCGCATCGTGAATTGAGAACAAATGAATTTCGATGCCAGGAGACAGGAAAAATCTAACTTTATGAGAGCCTCACAAAAGCTGTAAATATATTCACGGTTTGATTTTTAGCGTTGGCAGAGAAAGAAGTACAATTTCAATATTAGGCATTAGAGTGCCCGCGCTGTCAAATATGACAGCGAACCATTTGTGATGACCCAATTTCATTTATTATAATTTTCTTATGAACTTCCTTATGTAGGATGCACTGCAACCGCCTACTTGAATTATGGAACATAACAGATGAGCATGCCAGGCTGAACAACGCCAAGCATTCCTTCGAGGGATACGCTGAAAAACAATGTTTTTTTTTGCCCGCAGTCGATATTGCACCTAATGAATACTGAGCTCTGTATCCATGATACTCGAGGATGTCACATAACTCGGAGTTTTTGTTCAAGTGAAAAGTTGTCCAGTTGGAAGATCCCAACTTGGAGAAAATTATTTGCCGTCAAGAAATCTTCGTGTTCTTTACCCGCCTGCTGACCGCTGAACTTGCGGCTGAAGAATATCTACCATTTGCTTCGAAGAATATCTACAATAGAATCTAGACCGATATGTATTTATCTTCTTATTTATTTATTTATCTGTTCATTTATTTATCCATTTTCTATCACGTTTCAGCAAAACAAATCGGCGGAAAGTATCCTAGGTTGGAGGCTGTCCATGGTCATCCAGTCAAGCTTCATTGAAAATTGATTGGTAGAAAATTGGCTAAGTTGCAGATGATGGCTAACTTGCCTTACTCTGAGAGAGTTGGAATTCAAACAATAAAGACATCGAAGGCTTTGTCTGATTTGTACGAGTATTAACTTCTCCATACATCAAATATATGACAAAGTATCGGGCGACCTTATGTCTGAATGCTCTTCTTGCATCGCCAAAGTTGAAATCGCAGCACTGAAGGTATATCTGAAGCTTCCATTAGCACTCATGCATCTTGATTCTTAGTTTCTTCCCATAGATAATTTCGTTGCGTCAGTTATTCTCCCAAATTTAATTAAATGGTCGATGAAACAGCTTTCGCCAAGCAAAAACCATTGGACTTCTGTAGGCTATCCTACCGTTTACATAATACCGAATCGAAGCAATTGTTTTGAGCGTTGCTGATCGGCCTGTAAGCAGCAATGTATTTTCTTTACATTAGAGACAAAAAGTTTCGATACTGAGCGGCTGTGAAGCCATAAACGCTCATCTCAGGGTGCTTAGCAGTTGTTGTAATAATGAAAGTATGATCAGTGAAGAAGGTCATCACAAATTCTTAGCTGTCATTTCATGACGGCGCGGTCCTTTAGTGCAGTCAATAAGAGCATCAGCGAAAACTCAGGGCAGCTGAAGTTTGGGTGAAGGAAACCTCAGAAAGAGTACATATCACGATGGAAGAGGGTGCTTATAGAAGCTGTATGTATCTACATTGAGTGGACTTCAACGTTGACAAAGAAAAAACTGCATTCAGGTATACGTTTGAAACCTGGCCTACTTTCTACCTTTTAGTTTTCGATGAAGCTTGACAGGATGACCACAGCCACCAACTTAGGCTAATTATCACTTATGTGTTTTGTCACTGCATAACAGAAAATGGATACAAACAGATAAATACACATCGGTCTTTATTATATTGTAGATAACGATTCTTACTGTAAGCATTTTCTGCAACCTGGTCCAATTTTTACCTCTCAGTTTCCATCACAACACAACAGATGCGCCAAAATCTCGAACCTGGCCTATTTTTCGCGCCAGCACAAGTATAACGTTAAACCCTGCGGGAGCTGGACTGAGCATCCCCTTAGCCCTCCACCAATATGAGCCGCTAAATGCAGCGGCTCACCATCAGATCGAGTGGCTTTTTGCTATAGTTGTCTTTGTGGATATGTTCAAGCCATTTAATATTTATGGGAAAATTCAGCGCAATTTATTTTTTACCTTCCGGATGTTTTTAACACATGTTGGTGCACCCATGGAGTAGCTGTGAGCTCAGATTGCTAATGTAAATATTCTTATAGAGACGACGTGGTAATGTACCTTTCCGTAAAAAAAACAGCCTGAAATGAAAAATGTAAAGCTTAAGTTAGATTACTGTCGGTCAATTATTTAAGGGAAGGTTAGGTTACAGTCTGTAACGTTAGTTCAGGTTAGTATATTTTAAGATAAGTGCCTCGTTCCTAAAATCTTTGCTCCGGACTTTTTCTTCGTCAAAATATTGGATAACTCAAAAACTATTACTTACTAAGAGTTCGCCAAGATCCAAAAAGCTAGGACTGGTAAACTATCTCACCCCTGAAATGACATTTCGGACTTGTTTCAGTCCAAAAACTAAGTAAATAAAATATTATAGATCGCGGTAAGCTTGCTTAGATTCAAAAGTTCGTAATTTGATACGAATTCCAAACATTAAACCAGGCTAGTAGTGCGATGTATAGCTTTCCTACAGTCGCGATTTAAAGGCCTGCTATATTATATTAAGCTAGGGTAGGTCTGGTGAGGGTATGTTAGTTTACATTAGGTTACGTTAGGTTTAGTTTACATATTTTCGGTTAATTGCGTTAGGTTAATTCATTAAAATAAAGTTGTTTACGCTAA
The DNA here is from genome assembly GCA_001587735.2 of Parhyale hawaiensis. NCBI lineage: Eukaryota > Metazoa > Arthropoda > Malacostraca > Amphipoda > Hyalidae > Parhyale > Parhyale hawaiensis. The sequence goes on along the minus strand of LQNS02276926.1, from coordinate 2,407,995 downwards.
GTTAAGTGATTAGGTAAAGGCTGGTTCGGTTAGGTTATGGTAGAATACGTTAGGTTAGATAAGGTAACTTAGGGTTAGGTATTCTAGGCTATGTTACGATAGATAACTTTTTGAATTAGTGATATGTGGTCATTTGCAAGAGATAACTGATTAATTAATGGTTAGTTTCAAGTAATGTTGTAGGTTATATAATTTATTATTGCATTTCCTAAATATACAGTCAAAGGCATTGATATGAAGGGGTAATGGTAAAAGAGCAAAGAGGTATTTGTCCTACAGAGGTAATTGTTGATCCGGATGTGGCAATAATTCACGGATTGCAAATGTCCTAGGCTAGATCCAGTACCAAATATAGGCGTAGGCTTGCGTACGCTATATTGTTAGTAGGAAAAGTGGTACAAAAAATTACGTGTTGGTCATTGAACCACAGTGAAATTTAGAGCTTTCGCTAAGCCGAATGAAAATTTCACTCTTGCGCTACGCACTTGAATCTTCACCACATTTATTAGCGTCAGTAATGATTGCTTACGTCATTCCTCAGCTCAATACACACCACTGGCAGCGTATGTCTGCTTACATTGTATCACTTACCTTTTGCTTTATGGAGCCTCTCGGATGAGTGCCGCCCCGACCCAGCAGGCGCATGACGCTTTTTGGCGATGGGATGAGGTTGAAGGGGGCAGGAACTGTTGCCCCGTCCTCAAAATAACTGATCCACAGTTTGGTTCGGGCAAACTTCCACTCCGTGTCAGATTTTTCCTGGAAATTACAATTTATCCTATGAACCATTCCTCCCGCCACTTATCAAAAACGCCTATTTCTTGCGTTGCAGTTCGTTCTTGTTGAGAATTGTCTTTTCTCGTCTATACTTGTTACTGCCGCTGCTACAGTCCTGTACCAGAGCGCTGCTAAAGCTGAGGACGCCAGCGAAATGCTTCAAGAACTCGTTGACTAAATCATCTCTCCCCTGTGTGTTAGTTTCCTGCACGATAACGCATTCTATGGGGTTACCCGGAAAGTGCTTGCAAATTTTTTAAGGGAAGGAAAAAGGTCAATAAACATTAGCTATTACATTTTTAATCAACCATATAAGAACCATTTTATTACGTAGTGCGTCTCCGTCTTTCCTTTAAATTGAAAATACCCTCTTCCCAAAATTGCGGCGGTTTCGAGGCATATAGTTCATCATGATATCTTTTTAAGTCATCCAAGGAATTGAAGTTGTTACCATGAAGTCTATTTTGCAAAGATCCGAATAAGTGGAAATCCAAAGAGCAATATCTAATGGAAATGGAGGGTGAGGTAACAAATGCCAGCCAAGCTGCAGTAATTTTTGTCTCGTTTCCAAAGAAACGCGTGTGGTCTGGCATTATCCTGATCGTTAATGGCAACTTTTCATTTGGCCAATTCTGGACGTATTTCTTGAATTGCTGCTTTTAACTCGTCCAGTTGAGAGCAGAATAATTCATTGTCTGGTTGCCCAGGAGACGCTCGTAGTTCAGAATTACTTTCCTAACCTACCTCGCACAAAGCAAAACTTTCTTAGGGTGAAGGCAATTCTATCTAAGTGACAGAGAAAAAGGAAACTCAACAAAAACTAATCTTTTGTGTACCGGCTGATACACTTTAGCTGCATTTAAGAATTCCCGGGACAAAAGTTTCTTGCCTTGAAAATGACTTTCGCAAAGATTGTCGAAAGCTTGGCCAAAAAATTATTAGATCCAGAAGACATCTTACTGAGAAAAACCTAATAAAGAGGTAATAATGCTGACAGATAGACAGACAAATAGACAAACAGTTAAACTCAACAAAACATAGCCTCCTTTACGGAGGTAAATATAACTCAAAATTCTTTGCAAGTGTGTACTGTTTTAATGAACTGAACAACACATTCTGACACGGAGATAACGAAGCTCGTTCTTTTGACTAAGCCCGTGCACAGGCTCTAACTCGTGGCTGAACGAACATAAAGTTTTCTCATCACGCCACAACCAAACAGGTGACGTCACAGCTCGTCACAGCCAATCAGCAGTCTGTTTTTCCCCACCCGAAGAGGGTCGACTCCGTTGACTGGCAGCGGTGAATTGTGGGGTCCCATGTTATGTTGTCATGTTGTGAGGTAACTTTATGTTAGTGCAGTTATGGTTGCCGTTAATTGTCCATGCCACTCGGCAACCGCACAGCTGGTAGCATCATGTTTAATAGAAATGATATATCGCAAGGCAACATCGTACAATTTTGCCCGATATGTTGCGCTTTTAAGCACAGCACATCGGCTAAATTACACATGGATGGGCTCCTCCTACGAGCGGAAGTACATTTGTCTCGCTACTATTTGTGGCCATATTCATGACCAGAACCATGGGCATCATGATGACAATCATCACTATTAACTACAAAAAGGGTCAATGATTTCGTAAAACAAATCAGAAACAACATCTTGTTTTTTTTTTTTTAAGAAAAGGAACTGTCTGCCAAATTTAAGTTTAACGAGTTATTCATGTGCTCCAGCATATTTTGAAATGAATGCCCTGACGAAGTAGCAGTATTGATTGTTTGGAATAATTTAATAGCAATATGCACCTATGCAATCATGATACTACGATAATTGCTCTTGATATAGTCAATAGCAATTCGGTAGCGGAAAAGTTCCACTTCTGAAAATTTTTTATAGTAAGGAATTGCTGCATAGACCCATTTGGGCGCTTTTTTTTCCCCCTGATCAGTCTTAAAATGAGAGAAACAACAGGATTTCAAATACATAAGTTGAAAAGTAGTCATCTCAAAATACAACATGTGAAGAACATGCCTTTCGAATTATACCGTTTAACGAATGTCCCAATTTTATCCCGCTGAGTCAAGCGAAGAGCCGTGATAGTGTTTTCGTTGAATATTTAGGTATATTTGTTTCTCTTTGTTTGTATATTTGTTGGTTTGTCTACCCAAAGAGAAACAGATGGTGTTGAGTTATGTTCATAAATTTTGTAGGGAGTCAGATGGGTTGACCTAGATGTGAAAAATGCAAAAATTCTAAAGTAAGCTGGCCATCACAGATTACGGCGTCAAAATTTACCCTCACCGGACGTGGGGGCAAATCTCACTTGGATGGAAAATTAAGTTGTGGTCGTGATCACGGAACATTCAAATCAGAGTGCTATCTAAATTAAGTAACAAAAATGGTGACGAAAAAGTACATAAAAAGCATTTGAATCATCCCCAGGGTGGCCACGAGACGACACCTCTATACAACAAAACCCGCATTCTCTGTAGAGTGGGGAAATTCATACTTCATGTACAATATTATTAACTTTACACGTGTTGCAGCAGCAGGAGATTCCAAATTATCACTATCGAGTAACCAATCGCAATTGTTATGGATGCATGTAGAAAAACCAAAGTGCAGTATATCTACGTACGAATTCTTATACGTTTACATTTGTACTTACTGATATTGCCTGATATGAATTGGACATCATTGCAATGAGCAAATTCAGAAGAACAATAATGTTGATGATTGAGTAGCTGCCGAACATGAGCAGACCCCAGAATCTGGTGAAGCTGCCAAGGCCTGTCAGATCGAAGGCGTTCAGCTCCACCAGGCCGAAGGATGCCCAGAACAGAGATTGTGATGACTCGAACAGGCTGACGAAAAAATGATAGAAATTGTTACAACGTTCAGTGCAAATAAATATCGAGAAGCACGATATGCAGGCATTGGGAGCGTTAGTGTCACCAAGAGAAGATGTAGTTCACTGGTGAGTTAAGTAGAGGAGGTGCGCTTACTTTCCTCTATTCTTCTTCCTCTTCCCCGACTTGCTGTTCCCATGCGCGTTGGTCCTGTTTCGGAACACCCTCGTGCATAGGTTCCACGTTTCTATATACGTACTGCATGCCCTTTCTTTCTTTTTCTTCTGCGAGATCACCTTTGTCGTGGAAAAGGAGGCGTAACCTACTCGATATAATAATTCTAATACAATAGGCACATCAAGCTGGTAGTAAGTGAATTCTGTCGAATGTAATAATATAACTGACCATTTTATGTCGCAGAAAATAGGATAGAGTTACAAGTGACCTTCAGTAAGTTTTGAAAACAGGATAACAAACATAATATTAGCAGAGAGGCACGTTTATTGAGCCTCTCACTCCTTCAACGCACTTTACTTCAAGGATTATCCACTTCTGGAGCCGGGCCATCCCCGGATAAACCATTCAGAGCTTTCACAAGCAGATACATACTTTTCAGCTTTAAATTTATCCTTCCGACAAAGTTCTCTTTTTGTATGAAAATTGATCCCAGTAATATTTTTCTGACGGAACTTGGCAATTTGTGGAAGAAAGCAAGCCAGAACTCATTGATCCTGTCTTTTACAGTGGCGCCGCGTGACTTTTGGTCCTTCCCTAAGTTGTCAGCAGAAGTTGCCAGGATCTGTGAGATCAAATTTAGATCTGAAAAGTTTGTCTGCTTGTGAGTACTTTGAGTGCCATGTCAAGCGGATGACACGCCGCCCGCCAGAAGAGCGAGTGTAAACTTTGGAGGAGAAAATGTTGAAGGAGTGCGAGGTTAAATAAAAGTGTATCTCTATTATTTTGTTTATGTTACTCTGTGTTACGAAGGTTACTGCACTGAGAAGCGTAGGGACGGATAGTGTAGAAATAAAACAGTCATCAATTAGAGCTGCATGGCTGGGAGATTTACCGGAAACCTCTAACAAAATTCCCAAAAACTGCTGTTCTTGCTGTTGTGATCATACAAGAGCGTTGCTCAGTCAGGTGTGATAATTTTCTGCTCAAACTGGCCCTACGAAGTTTAGCCTAAGCTCAATTACTGATAAAAAAGCAGCAAGGAAGTTCTCAGAGCGTGGCGCAAAGCGTTTGGCACGCAAGTCCTTGGAAGTTTGCTGGTTTCAAACTTTCCGTAAGTTGGCGGCTGACGTAGAGAGTGCAAACTGCGTTGCGTTCGAGCGAAGTGGAAAAGATCCCTGAGAGGAGTGAATGAGAAGCGCCGGGCCTGTAGACAACGGCATGAAGTCTCTGGAAATTCGCTAGTCAGTTCTTTTTCTACTTCAAATAATGATGCCAAAGTAAAGGAGAGAGCTAGGTACTGGAGCATCAACAGTGGCAGACTGGGAGAGCAACATTTAAATTGAGTCTCTCACAATTCGGTGTGAGGCTCAGTACGTCAACACCCCTCGTATATCTTTGTTCATAATTCAACTCGTCCGTTATGAGTCTTTGAAATGTTAGATTAACAATGGATCAAAGTACAGAATGTTATTGTTATCAATGGTGATATTACTTGTGCAGGAGACCGCAGCTCGAGGCTAGCAATGCTAATAGTAAAGCACAGTTCCGAGTCATTGGTTCAGCAATCTGCTCCGCTCAAAATCTGAGTACTTTTGACTTCCCTTTGCAAAAATGCTCATCTGTGCCTCTAGGGACGAGCAAATGTATGGCAGAAGGAGGCAGCTCTCATCTTTTTCTTCATCTTCTTCTTTTAGAACATAATTATTCCATCTGCATGGAGTCGCAGAAGGTAATCTTTCTTCTCCAATCACTTCTCTTCTGTCTATACGAATTGGTCTTTCAGCTCCAAACATAAAAAGAACCAAGGCCATAGGGTTAGTTTACCCATCCTATAATGTGGAGAGTAGCGGCAGCAGGGGAACCCGTAATTTTTAAAACTTCTCGCTCGGGCCACCACGGACAGGTAGTAGGTAGTACCACCTAAATGAAGCATTTTGCAACACCGGGAAGCCCGCAACGCTACTAAAGAAAATCCGACGAAAAGCCATTAACAGCTGGGGTGTGATGTAATCAGCATTTCTGGGTTACCGGTGTTACACCGGTAACCCAGCCAGTCACAACCCGTGTCGCAATCATAGCTCAAATGTCGGCTGCGACGCAGGTTACGGTGAAGCACGTCACAGAGCGTAAACGTCTAATTATAATAAAAGGAGCACAAATGCATTCAAATACACAACAAATGAATTCCGTACACCAGAATATGTAAATCAGATCAGTTACTTGGAACTTATATTGACAAAAGTTCAATTAAAACGAAATTTCAATAAAGCTGAGCTTGCTCTGCTTGTCGCTAGATGGCGGTCTCACAACCACTTTTCGGGTCACGGTAAACTTTTTACAGGTTGCGGTAGCCCGTATTTGGCGCGATTGCGACACACCCCTGACTTAAACGCCTGCAGACCAACACCCCAGAGCCGATAATGAATTCCAGACCGTAGCAGAACAGGGCACGAAGCACTGAATGAACAGATAACTTGCCTTAATTAGCTAGGCTTCGGGGATGTTTGTCGTTCGTACCCACTTTTCTTTGTTCCGTTTTCAAATTCCTAGAATAGTGATATTTTTTTCTGTTCTTCCCCTTCTTTCCTGACTTGCTGTACCCATACGCGATGATGAGGAGTGACAACACCCTTTTGCGCGGATTCCATGTTTCTCTAACATAATATTTGGGCATCATGCACCTAAGGGTTCCGAGTGCCTTTTCCGTAGGAAATGTTGCAGCTTTCCGCAGTTCCTGCTGACGATTTTTTTTTCAAAGTTAAGTAGGCTTTCAATATATACTTCCCCTTCTTTTTCGGGAGGTGGGCTGCTGATCGAGGTGGCCGACTTATTCCCGGTAGACTTCTACTTTCTTGTATTTCGTTTCCTTCCTTTGTGCGACATAGCTGAGTGAAAGCGTTCAGCCGTTCCCGGGGGTTGGAGATGCTAAACTTGCGCCTTTTTCCTGTCCGTAGCGCAATGACCACTTAGAATCTGAAATCTACCGGCAGAAAAGCCGAGACAAAAATCATTGACAATTTAAAACGCGCCCTAGTGGCGCACAAGGCTGTGTAAAACCACAGCAATAGTTCGGCGCTTTATAGACATTGTGCCCCTGATGCGCTAGTAAAACTTCTACTACTACTACTTCTATCGACATACTACACGCCCATTGTTTTTCCTCATTTGATCTTCCCTCACGTAGTCCATCCACTAACACCAATGTCTTCTTCTTTTACGGCCAGGAGTAGGCATCCTTAAGACGGGCAGACAGATGCAGTTTGGTAAAATAAACTTCATACCAATTCGGGAATACAGGATCATGGGGAGAATGATCCTGAGGGTATTAGTCTTCAAGCTGTGGAGTATTACTTGAACCCGGAGTAAAGTATTGAATGTAGAGTAGAGAGAAGACGCTGAAATACATAAAGAGCACAAAAGATATTAATAATAGGTTCTCTAATAATTCTTCATTATTACCTCCGCCAAGGAGGCTATATTTTAGTCCACTTTGTCCGTTGATCTGTTGTCTGTTTGCTTGTCCCTTTGTCTGTCACCAATATAACTCAAAAAGTTATGGACCAATCTTGACGCAATTTACAGTAATTGTTGAGTATGTCAGGAGGAGCAGATGAATAACTTTTCATGAAAATCCGTTCTACCGTTCGTTTACTTGTCTGCTTCTTTTTTCTTGGTAGCAAAGCTTAAAAAGTTATGAGCCGATCTTTATTTAATTTTCGGGAATTGTTGTACTTAACATTAGCATCAAATGAGAAATTTGTGTCGATCTGTTTGACCGAGTTAGTTTGTCTCTATATTTGTTTTTATATTTGTCGGTAGCGTAACTCATAAAATTACTAATAGATCTTTGTCATATTTGTAACAATTGTTAGAAACGATGAAAGACAAATGACCAAATTTTGGTGATGGTTGGTTAGTCCGTTCATGTGTCTAACTACTGTTTGCCAAAATATTTGTCGGCTAGATTTACTCCAAACAGTTATGAACCGATGTACATGGAATTTGTAGGAATTGTTAGACACATTAAAAGATAAATATGATAAAATTTTGGTGATGATCGGCTTATCCGTTTGTGTGTTTGTCTAAAGTTTGTCAAAATATTTGTCAACACATAACAAAATGTGACCGACGGATCTTCAAGAAAATGATAAAAGTTGCTATTACTGTCAAAAGGCATAAATGACCAAATTCTAGTGACGATAATAGGAAATTCAAGGTTTAGAACTAATTTGAAGTTTTCATTCACATTGCCTTGCTTATGAAATTGTGCGCTCTCAGAGAGACTAGTTCAATAGTCATTAGGATAACACTAACGTACTTAAGTCCTATGTTAGCCATTGCCATGGAAGACTTGCCATACTTCTCCTTTGCGTACCTTGTTTTACGTACCATAATGCCTTACGCGGCACATTTCCTGACACTGGAATCGGAACTAGCGGATAGCAGCAGTCTGCGAACCAACATGGGGTCCTGCTGGTAACTGAAATTTGGCCTCTGCGCAACCAAAATTATGGACTTTTTTTCAGCTCAAATACAGTACTGGCCAGATTGTAAGGAACGGAAGAAGAACAAATTTTACCTCCACAAAGGAGACTATGTTTATGTCGAGTTTGCCTGTTTGTCTATCCCTTCGTCTGTCATCAATATATCTCAAAAAATTATTGGCGGATCTTTACAAAACTTACTGGGAAAGTTAAGCATCTTTGTCAGTATGTAACTCAATATCTTAGGGACAGATATTTAAGATAAACCTCCGCCAAGGAGGTTATGTTTTTGTCGGATTTGTCTGTCTGTCTGTGAATCTGTCTCTTTGTCTGTCTGTCATCAAGATAACTCAAAAAGTCATAGACCGATATTGACGAAGTTTTCAGGGATTATTAGATATGTTAAAAGACACAGATGATTAACTTTTGGTGAAGATAAGTCCTTCCGTTTGTTTGTTTGTCTGCCTCAGTTTTCTCAATACTATAACTCAAAAAGTTATGGATGGATTTTTATGATTTTCACACGAGTTATTAGTTATGTTATGAAAAGTAAGTGACCAAATTTTTGTAACGATCCGCTGGTTTGTTCGTTTGTTTGTCACTGTTTTTAATTTTATGCTTGTTAGCACAATAGCTAAAAAAATAATGGATGGATCTTTATGAAATTTATAGAGTTTGTTAGTAATATTAGAAGGCCTAAATTATCAAATTTTGGCGCAGATCGGTTTGTTCGTTTGTATGTTTGACTCATGTTTCTTATATTGCTTGTTAGCAGCATAACTCAAAAAGTTACGAACGGATCGTCAAAAAAATTACTGAAGCTGTAAAGCACTATTAAAGGGCACAAATGATTAGATTTTAGTGTTGATAAAAAGAAAATCATAGTCTCAGAACCAATTTTGATTTTTTATAACCGGTACCTGGCTTGACGGAGGTATGCGCTCTCAGAGTGCTCTAGTTACTCGAAGCGTTCTTAATATCAAGTGGCACAAATGCCATAATTTTGGTGATGATGAAAAAGGACTTCCAATATCAGGACGAAGATGATTTTTTTTCGTTAACACAGCATTGCTTGACGGTAATATTATAACTGTGAGATACAATGTGAGAGGGACTGTACAAGCTTGTATCTACAGTAGCTTGATAAATCTGGGCCCTGGTACAGAAGCTATACGAATAAAATACGCTGTCGTATGGCTTTCGAAAAAAAATCCTGACTCTGACTGTTTTTAAAATAACTGCAAACATTTCCCCTGGTAGGAGATTCTTGTAACATTACTCTGCTGTCCTCTGCACTGCCTGCCTTTGAGGTCGCCTGCACTTTCATAACTAAATTGGCTCTCAGCGTCGCTCAGGGAGGCGACCGCTGCATTATTTCTGCTCAACACATTTCTTTAGAAGACACCAGTCGCCTGATGCGCGGGGTTATGAAAGTGAACGTATAAGATATGATGCTATGATAGGCAGCATGCCGATATCATGAACATAACATTATGGTGGCGCGTACATTTTTCATCATTCACTAAATAATTAGGGCACATCGCTGTCAAACTGGAGGCGGTGAATGCACGTTGGTCTCATTCGGTCTAGCTGCAAAGCGATGCTGAAAAAAAAAAAATAAAGTACAGGAACTGGTAGAATGGTTTCCGTGCTAGTGATATTAGCATATTAGGCTCATGTTATTATTATTATTATTGAAACCTCACGCCCGGGCCACCACGGACAGGTAGAACAACCCAAATGAAGCACTTTGCAGCACCGGGTAGCCCGAAACGCTGCAAAAAAAGTCCTACAAAATGCCATTGACAGCTGACTCAAACGCCTGCAGGCCAACACCACCGAAAGCCGATGCCGGCAATGAATTCCAAACCCCACCAGACCTGGGGCCGAAGCACCAACTGAACTGACGAGTTCGGCCTCTGACACTCTCCAAAGCGTAAGAGTGCGCGTCAACTGCAGCACATTTAATCCTCCCAAAGACCTTGAGGGCAGGGACAAAAGAATACAACCAATGTCTCTCATTGTTGCACACCTTATAAAACACACAGAGTCCAGCCACCACTCTCCAATGGGACAGATTCACCAGATCATTTTCAGCGTACAGACTCCTGGTTGAACTGACAAGTCGGTGCAGCAGACGCAAGTGACTATCAGCAGCTGAAGCCGAGACCGGTGAGCAATACTCCAACACAGGCAGCAAAAAAGCATAAATGCATCTGCGAACAACCTCACTGTCACCAAACACAGAATTCGCCTTATGCACGAGCCCAATCTTACTGGAAGCACGTGGCACCAGTCACTTAATATGCAGCTCATAAGTAAGTTTCCCATCAAAGACAACATCGAGCAGCTTCAAGGAGCTACATTCTTGAAGCAACGAAGTGTCGCCTACCTTCCGATGTAGATGCTGCGGTAAAAGTGTCCGAGACCGACTAACAATCATAAACCTGGTCTTACTGGCATTCAGCTTCATACTCCAGGCCGAGCACTATGCACTAATGCGCGACAGATCCCTATTCAGAGACTGGGCGACATCATTACGCATTCTGTGGGCAGGTATCACTGCTATCAGAGTGGAATCGTTGATATAGTTGATCATCGTTTTCTCTAGTGAAGAGAGCATGGTACTAGTATATACAGAACGAACAGCAGCGGGTCAAGTACGCTGCCCTGAGGGACGCCTGACTTCACGGTAACTGAGGCACTCAAAAATCGTCAACAGACACACCCAGCGTTCGTGCTGAAATAAAATCACGAATGATTGACAGAACCCTACCACCCACGCCAAACGACTCCAACTTGTACAATCGACCCCTTAGGTTGACCCTGTCAGACGCCGCGCTAAAGTTGAACGGTACAAGGCGTACCTTAGACCCACAATCCAGCGCAGACTGAAAATGGTGTGACACCCACAACAACTCAAACCAGTTTTGTACGCAAACTGACCAGCAGGCAGCAAATTCGTCGCCTCCGAAAAACGACCAAGCTAGAAGCGACCGATTTCTGGAACACCTTCGAAAAAATAGGCGTCAGCGTAATAGGCCGATAGTTGGCAACGTGGGGCAAATATCTTGAACTCAATTCTAGAGTTTATTCTGCGTGAACAGCATCATCTCTAGTGAAAAAATTCTAACATGAGGAAGAAAAGTTTGTAGAAAGGACAAAAACAAAGCAAAGAGAATCGTAACAAAGTGACGCATTTAACACTGCTAATTCACTACAAAACTAGAGAGCACTCTGAGAGCACATACCTCCACCAAGCAAGGCAGCGGTAACAAAAAATTCAAATTGGTTCTGAAACCATTACTTTCTTTGTATCAACACCAAAATCTAATCATTTGTGCATTTTGAGAGTATTAATAATTCCTGTAATTTTCATGAAGATCCATTCATAACTTTTTGAGTTATGCTGCTAACAAACATTATGACAAACCTAAGTTAAACACACAAACAGATCAACCGATCATCATCAAAATTAAATCATTCATGTGTTTTAACATTTCGAACAGTTCCTGTAAATTCCATAAAGATCCATTGATAACTTTTGAGTTATTGTGCTAACACGGATAAAACCTAACATAGCAATAAACAAACAAACGCACCAACAGATCATACCACAAACTTGGTCATTTACTCTGCGTATTATTCGTAACAACTCATGTAAATTTCATTAAAACCTGTCCATAACTTTTCGAGTCAGGGCCTTAAGAAAAAATTTGCTGACAAACAAACATACAGATGAACTTATTTTCAACAAAAGTCAGTCATCTGTTACTGTTAACATACCTAACACAACTTCTTGAGTAATGTTGGTGACAGACAAACACACAAACAAACATATAAGCAGACAAACACGACAAACCCATAACCTCCTCATAAGCTAATAATTCACTGCTGTTGCTACTTAGTTGGTTGGTCCCTGTATCCCGATCTGAAAAAAAAACAAGATACCTACAGGAAAATTCATTTGCTGATTTCTAAGATGAGATATGAGATTATTTGTGCCGCAAATTACAAGGAAGTACTTGTACGTTCATTGAATGTGCTGGAGACTCTGCCCTCTCAACTTAACAAAGTAGCTGTACTGTTTGGTGTCTCACTATTGAGCTTAATTAAGAGACGCATGTTTTTCTTCTGTAAGTGCCCTGCTACCCCGATGCTCCATTATGTACATCAGCTTTATATTTTTTCAGCAGTACCAAATGCGCCCCTTCATTAGGCTTCCAATTAGTTTGTAGCTTAGTTTGATATACCAATCGCTATAGCTGAGATACAACTGCGCTTAAATTTTACTACTTCTTAAAAGTCCTTTTATCCCTGTTATTTGGTAACCAAAAGGAATGAGACCCACGCATAATGTGTGTTGTGTGAGGCAGGCGATGCTAGCAATGAGCGGCGTTAACAGAAGAGAAACCTTCCTCCTCTCAAACTCTAAAGAAAGACACAGAGAAGAACTTAGCAGCATCTCGAGCATACTCAAGGACCTCATTTTGCTGTTAATTTTAGGCTCGGATTTCCATCTGCCTCACTCTCTTGGCGTTCAGCAGATTAGTTTTTTCGTGTCTCGCAAACAAGCAACAAAACAACTATCTGTATCATTGTAGAGTGAATATCGTAATATCAAGCTAGCTGATCATGATAGTAACAAAAACCACTCTACAAAAATAGAAAAGGAATGACTTCTTCGTACATGATACGCAGTCAATGCTGGCCGCAGGGCCATTAGTTTCAGCAGGAGGTTTTACAATACGCTCCTCTTCAACGGACGTCTTAGTACCCTACTGGTGTATCTGCCGCCAAAAATGACGGCCAATGTTTTACACTGCCGCACACATTGAAAGCCGTGTGCGTATACCTACTCCATACCTGCATTTTGGTTTTAGTTTAGAAATATCTAGAGAATTGGGTCGGCCCATGGCTGAACTACGTTAACAGGTTAACTCAGCGCTTGACCATTTTGAGACGGTTCTGCGCATCTCGCTGTGTGACGTCACGTGGGGAGAACGCTCGTGAAAATTGTCAGTGTTGCTAGAGTATCGATATCATTTCTAATTCATTTTTTTGCGATTTTTTCGTTATATTGGGATGTCGTTTGATGTTTGGCTGTTCTGAACATGTTGATAACTATTTATTAAAGCTTTATCGTGTTCCTAAAGAGCTACTGGCGTTGCAAAAAGGAGCGTTTAGACTTGCATATGAGCCAACTCACGTTCCGCTGTGGCAGGCCGCATGTGCTTTAACTATTTTTCGCCTCAGCAATATGATTTCCGCCTACATCTCATCAGTACAATGCTTAAAGTAGGAAAATGTACATCTGTGTGTTGTTGATGCCGCAAACGGTGCGAGACTTTTTCGTTTTAGCAGGTATTTCGCTTTGGAAACAAGGCCTCAGGGTGTAGCACTAAAGGCTTCTTGATTCTCAACATTCTACTATTTCTCTTTTTAATGGTTCAAAAAGCACTCATAATAATTATGAGTGATCCAATTTTCCTTTCAGGCTTACCCATGTAACACCAGTCAATACTCATTTTATTCAGGAAGTTCATGAAAATTTTACTCAAATTAGAAAAAGCTCGTTGTTTGTACGCCAATGCGTTTACAATGAGAATGGCCTGGATTACGTTTTGCCATTATCTCAACAAGAAAATTGAGACAAGTTTAATGCTATATTGTTTTATTTCTGTTGCCGATGACACACGCTAGTCAAAAGAACGAGTATCGTAATATTTTCGTCCAAAACTTATGTTGAACTCTTCTAAACATAGCTTTGAGATTGCCAACAAATGGCGTGAAAATGTTTACCGTCAGTTCTGTTTACTCCCTAGTGGCGTTAGTTAACCGTCCGACGTATCATTATATCTGGAGAGAATTATAATTCAAAATCGTTTGCAAGTGTGTGCTATTTATACTTAAATGGGCAAATCAAAACATTCGGACGAAAATATGGCGATACTCGTTCTTTTGAATAGCGTGTGGCATCGACGTGAGAGAGGAGGTGCTCCCTCATCGGAATATAGAGATATGTAACGCTGAGACCGGCAAATCACACCCATCCACTTGACAATTGGATTTTCTAGCTAAGATAAGCCCTTTAATGTTTCAAAATAATAAATTCGAAGCTAAACTTCTTAAATTTGTACTTAAAAATTACTTTTAGAGCTTTCAAGTCTCGTCCGACCAGATGTACGTTCAAGTGAGACTTTTCGGTAGCAATGCAGCGACAAAAATCATGGAGAATTGAGGGCGATGTGACTTAGGCTACTATTGCTTCGCTGGTAAATGTTCCTTTATCAGGTAAAATTTTACTTTCACTTACAAATGTTTTTTTGGGTTTTTGTTGCTTCCAGTATGTTAATTGGGTCAATTTAAGACAATTTACAAGAATAACGTTTCCGTCGCAAATGCTTANNCGAAGAACAACCCGTGTTAATGTAAAGCCGAAGAAGTCGTAGCTATGTTGCTGTAGGTACTTGATTCCTTCGTCGTTGAGCTCATTTATTTGGCATTCTATTACTTTATTTCTCACTAACAGATACTTGCAGGGGGGAGTTAAGAGCTGTGACTGTATGGAAATGATTACCACTGTATCTCCTCCATGTAATCCCTCGCTCATGGTATTTATAAAGCAAGTGACGGGTAGGAAAAATGAACACGGACTGGAGTCTCTCTCCCCACGTGACGTCACAGCTGAGATGAAGTGGCGAGGCTGGCAACCCGACCTGCGCGTGAGTCAACCTGTTAACGTCGTTCAGCCATGGTCGCAAGTGCTCGCTTGCGTTAGAAGCGGCAGCAAAGGGGTGGTGGAGTATGTTTTGGCTTAAAACCCTCTTTGACAAAAATACCCAGGAAGCAAAGAGTGTAACGGGAGGACTCAATGGGACTAAAACGAAACTTAGCCGTAACCGCATGTAGCCGAATGGCGTCACATCGACGAGTCGAGGCATTTGAGTGTGGAACCGCAGGCCTTCTTAGGTTGGGTTCATAATTATTAACAACAAATATAAACAGCGTTATATTCTGTACGCGAGAGAAACCATGGTAACAGTTATTGCTCGAACTTTCTGTACTTGACGACAACATTTTACCGTGTTTTGTGTGTGGGTGCAGCTCAAGCAGCTGGCCACTCAGGAGCGGGAGATTAAATGAACTAAGTTGAAAAAAATACGGTGATATGTGAAGATATGTTCTGCAAAGAGCACTTTGAACTGAATATGAAGTGTAAATAAGGCTTTAATTAAGAAAAAGGAGTCATATCAGGTCGCCATAGCGACACAAATTTCGCCGCTAGTGTTGTAAAAGTGTCCACCAGCCTCCGCTGCAATTTTCTACAGATAATTGCTCTTTGTTCAATTAGTATACATTCTCTTAATTTATCTAAGCGGTTAAGAGATAAAACTGTAATTTGCGACGATTTTTGTGGTAAAATTAGTTAAAATACTCATGAGCTACTGACCTATAGATTCGTCGATGTGACGCCATTGATGACGTCACTTTTTGATGCTAGTTTCTCCCGTTACGCTCTTTGCTTTATGAGAATACCAGACCTTTTGTACTTGATGACCTCAAGATGAATTCTGCTAATTATGGTGCATTCCTTCACGATAACTTTGTACCCTGGGTATTATTCAGAATGATGACATCAAGAGAAACTTTACTTTTCAGCAGGACTATACACAAAGCCATCATGCATCGCACATGACTAAACAATGGCTGGCCTGCTAATCAAGGTATCACAATAAAGATTCTCATGGTTTTGCCTCTACTGAGTCCATATCTAAACCTCAGTGAGAATTTTTGGTCCATAGGAGAAAACTTTAAGACAACGGAGGTATATTTACAAATAGAGTTAACCTATGGAGGAGGATTTTGAAAGTTTCGTGTCATATTTCACCTGTAGAACTTAAGAAATTAACGTCGTTGATCAAACATTTTTCGAACGGATAGCAAAAAGTGGATAGAAAATCTATTACTGAGAAGAACTCTCCTAAATTTTATTATGTTGATATCAAAATAATTTTCACTAAAGTAGTGCATTCTCATTAGATTGCAATAAATAATGTTATAACAAATATTTTATGTAAAACATTTTTAATTTTTTGCTATTTTAGTACACATACAATTGACAGATACTTTTGACCCACCTGAATATGACTAACATCTGAAATAAAATAAATGTATATTAAGTGTGAACATAAATTTCAAATAATTTCGAAGAAGTCAAGCTGTCTTACCCAACTGATGACGTCACTATTAAATTTGAATGCAAAACAGGTTTGCAATGTAGAAAAATACCTCCTGCAAACACTTTTGACCTAATCACTCAAGAAATGCAGAAATTCGAGGGAACTTATACGCAAGGTTGTATTGTATAGCATAGTCTGACCTCTCTCTGAAAATAATCTAACCTGCCATCACATTTTGGATTGTTACTAGCCAGAGCCATTTCATTTTTGGCTGCTGCAGGTGAAGAGATATTGAAATTGACAATTGTGGCTACGAGTTCGAATGCGCACTTCAAATCAATTTAAACATTTTAACAAAGTCGCTATTTTTTGGAGCAAATACCAGAACTACGTGGCGACCAAAATGAGATGCACACGAATTTTTTTCAACAAGCCAGGATGAAGAATGATTTAAAATGCGAGACCCACACGAGATGGTTAAGAGTTAGCCGGCAGCAAACAGATGGCAGGCCAATCGCAGTACAATCAGCAGTTTCAGTGATGGCTACCACTTTTAATAGAATAAGAACTATTCCCTCTAAAAGCCTAATTATTCATGATTGGGCGTTTTAATCAAGTTAGGAAAACTTGCTGGAAGTTGAGCGGGCAGGCAGGCATTCGCTCAAGCAAACTGCATCGAATCAAAGCCTCATCAAAGTTGAGTCTACGACGTTGGAAGTAACATGTGCGCGAGGGAGCAGCCAGCGACTGAGAACATCAAGTTTGTCCATTAGTTGAAGGAAGCAAGGAAAGGAAGGCTGTCGAGGTCCAACTGAAGTTGGCCATCCTCTTTTGAACTTGCAACCAAACACTACATCTAATGGCAACTTTTTTGCTCTTTGCTAGGAGCTCTTCCACTAATGAAGATC
>LQNS02276926.1:2296678-2313294 GCA_001587735.2 Parhyale hawaiensis | reverse complement strand
CGACGCAACCAACCTCTCATAAACTTTCGACAAAACAGGTGTGATCGAGATGGGTCTATAATCAGAGGTACGGGATGAAACCGAGCCCTTCGGAACAGGCGTCACATGGGCAACACGACAGCACTCCGGAAAAGAGCCCAGCCGACACTTTCGACGGAATCCGGAAGCAAACGGGGCTGCGAGCACACCAGCCATCCTCCGAAGAAAGAAAGGAAACATACCCGATGGATCAGTGCTCCCATAGGGATCCAGGTCAAGAAGAAGGCGGTGCACTTCAGAGGATCTGAGAGCAAAACCGGAGAACCTCGGCTCGGGATCACGTACTAAAGGAATGCGAACCCGGTCCCGGCTCTGCTTCCATCAAAGTAGTGCCACAAAAGGTCCGCCTTGGCAGCGGGGTCCGCAACAAGATCACCACCAGTACCAATTAAAGGAGGCACAGAAGAGCTCAGACCAAGCACAGCGCTCTTCGAGGTGGACCACCGCTTATGAGCGCTAACAGACGAGGCTAACAACTCCCTGGACCTTAAATTGTGCTCCCTCTCAGCTTCCTCATCAGTAGCCCCAGCCCGATGCCGCTGTTCTCTGAAAAGCTGAAAGTCAACAGCAGACCGGCTAGTACGCCAACGGGCATATGCCTCCCGCTTTAACTGGTGCGCCCTCCTACAGGCATCATCAAGCCAGGGCTCATCGCCTGTCCTAACCGTTACGATGCGGGAAGGGACATAAGCGTGCACCATGTCAGAGAGAAGCCGATCCAAAGTAGACCCAGGATCAGTATACTCTCTCACAATACCCCGAGGTAGCGCAAGGACGGCACCAGAGACAGCATCCCAATTCACTCTGGACTTCAAAAATACTTCACGCCTAACAGTGACTCTGGGACCCGCTGACGAACCTGCAGCGTCGCAGATAGGGCACCATGGTCCGAGGAACCAATGGGAGACACCACTGAGACTCCAACCAAATCAGAAACATCAGTCATCAGTAGGTCAAAAACACCTCCTAACAAATGGGTAGGACCTTCAACCAATTGCTCACAAACAGAGGCACTCGCGAAGTCGAGGGCAGCATGACCATAGCAATCAGTCTTCCCAGAGCCTAACCATTCCACATCATGACAATTAAAGTCACATATAAAGGTAAAGGCAGAACGCCTATCCGAGGACTGAATTCTAGCCATTGCATCCAGGAGACAATCAAAGATCCAATCATCAGCAGAAGGGCTGCGATATAACGAGAACAAATAAAACTTCCTGAATGAGCCACAGACCCGCAGCACCATCATCTCGCGGCATGGACACTCATATTCACTCTGCCTGGACACAACAACACCCTTTCGAACGTAAGCAGCCAAACCCCTAAATCCAGGGCAAGAGTCTCGCACCCGCAGCACTGGCTTTTCAAAATTCAGGATCATCAGCTCAGAAACATGGCGATAGCATGAGACGAGAGTCTCCGAACATAGCACAATGTCATAATTGGAAGAGGCTACAGCTAGTTCAGTCAAATTACCATATAAACCCCGAACATTAGTGCACAAGATCCGGCAGGAGCGAGATCGAAAACCACGAGGACCGGGGTTCTCTTCCATGTCCGGATATATAGTTATCAGGCACGCAAAGAATAGTAAATGAACATTCACCATAAGCAAAGGGAATAATAAAAAAAATTACAAAAAAGCAAATCGACAGTCGTGATAGCAACGAGAGCGGCCTGCTACCCACGCGAAGGGAGGCTTTATGCTATAACTACCGCAGTATACGATGCTGTGGTGACACTTACATTACTGAGCCTTTGATATAGGTTTCAATTAAATCCTCATAGATATATTCGGTGATACTGTAAAAGTTTGTCTAACATTTTTGGATAAGTAATGACGCTGAGCTAACAGCTAAGCAAAGAAATTGAAAAATGATCAAACTACGAAGTTATAAAGTAACTGTGGACATTTTGTTTTCCAATCTAGCCGAAAAGCGATTTTTTCCTTTCATATAGCTACTGTATTTCTCGTCAGCAATTTTTCAAAATAATTCTTATTCATTCGCCACCTGAAGGAAGGCCTATACGCTATCGTGCAGTTTCATGTAAACTTAAAATGAAAAGTTTTTGGAGCACCTTCAAAGTAACTAGACGGGGTATGAGGCACCCCTGTTTTGGAATGGGGCATAAGACACCCCTATAAAACCAGTGTCTTTAAACATAAAATCAACTACTTAAAGCCCCATGAAAAGGACAGTACAGCAAACTGAGTTTGTGAAGCCTGGTACTTCGATGGTGCCTATAGCCCCGTGGAGACTAATACTCCGGTTGACACTAGTGAAACATACCCACAGTGTTTCAGTACATAAATATAAAAACTTCCTCGCATGTAAAAAAATGTCAAAATTACTGAATATATATGGAGATTGAGAAGCTTCTCTGATATGTCGACCAGAATATCGACGAAAACCTGACAGTAGGATCCTGAAGATTCCATTACGATCCCACCATAAGATATTTTAATGATTGGATTTCCCTACGTAACATAGATACGGCCATGAAAGGTTCAAGCATAATAGGCCCAACTCCAATTTTAGTACGACAGCTACAATATGCGTAGTTTTGTTCCTCAAAATTCTTGATCTTCGCAGCCGTAACAGAATTTCTGGCTGCCTCTATAGCAGGTTTCTGGATTTGACTTCTGAAGCGGCCAGGCTATTATCAGGTGTAGAAAATTTTTTAACTTTCTACGTACGGGCGCCATTCTACTTAAAACTTTTTTCTGCAGCTCCTGTGTTAGCATTAAAGAACAACTATCAAATTTTAGCACATTGCATAGTACACCAAATAAATTAAATCCTAATTCTGTCTGTCACTCTAGTGGACTCCTACTCTCCCCTCGAAAACTCGCAGTTAGCAACTAACTTGGCGTGAAGCTAAGGTAACGCACACAAGAAGAACAGGTAAGACGAGCAGTGGCAGATGAACTTGACGAAGGGCTTCTTCGCAAATTTTCCCCTCGGCGAGTTGGGCCTGACGATGTACACCACAGAAAGCACTGGGAAGCTGCAGGCGATCTGCAGCACGGCCAGGAGCTGGCGGGAGGTGCGCAGTCGACGGAAGCCAGGCAAACCGTTGTACCAAATGCTTCCCAGGAACTGCTGAACGTTTGAGTGGGCCACAAACTGCAATATTGTTAGACACTTCATTACAGCTTTGTATTTAACACTATTCCTTTTCCAACGTTCGCTTAAGCTCGCCTAAATGTGATACAGTAACGGTTATCGTAAGCACTTCCATCTTGGAAATGAGTAAATTGAATTAAGAACAACAGCATTTGTCAACACTTGCATCTTCTATAGTAAGAATTTTTGTGCGCCAGTAAGAGCATCGCTCGTAATGATGCATAGCTAGTTTTACTATCTACCTCATCGCATTGAACAACTAGCATATTTCATCATATTTTTCAGAAAAGACACGTCTTGCGATGATCTTACGGATTTCTGGGAAAATTTAATGGCCAGCTTGAGCCTCGCTAAGGAGCACATGGCTCCGTCGTCTCCCTCCTCCACGCCTTCACCACCGCAGTAGGCTTCGCCTGCCGAGCTGTAGTTCAGGATCGTAGACAGCTCCTTGTGGGTGCTCAGGTGGTCTAATAGTCGGGTGCAGAAATTTTCTACGATCTCTTGTAATTTCTGGAAGGAAACGTGAGTTATTACTGCAAGGAGCCCAACTGAACTACTGCGTATAGTGCTTATAAAGTTAGACTGAGACGGCAGAACATGAGATTGGACAAGGAAGTTCGCAAGCAGGCAATAATATCATAGAAGAAACACTCTCAGTAAGATTCAGTTACCACGTTCTGATTGCCTTGATTATACTTCCTCCATGATTGATAGGTCTGTTGGAATCCTCCTCAGAGTAAGTTCAGTTTCCTGTTCTCTCCGAGCAATCCTCACTGTAAACAATCTTCGATTTGGCGCTCAAACTTTTCTTGCAAAAAGTGCCGTGCAAACAAAGACTCAATCAGCCTACCTTCCTCTGCACGGGAGAGACTGTCCAACCAAGTCTTACAGCGAAATATGCGAATTTAGAGCAATAATACTAATTAAAGAAAGCAATAGTCTAACTCCACAGCAACTGCGAAAAACTTGGATAATTTATTACCATGAGACTTTTGTAGCGAGTGACTCACTCAGCCAAGTGAACCCTGGACAAGTGTCGTGCTTCACACATGCTGGCTTATGTTCCGAGAAGCGAGTCAAGTTGGCACCTGACAAACGAACGGCAGCTAAAAGGAGCCGCTTCAAGACAAGCTCACGCCACGTGTCTCCCTATCGGATTTTTATGGATATTTATCCGATGTTATCGGATCTCTTTCTCTGTTTACTCATAGGCAGCCGATAAATGACTATAAATTTCTGGTTGGGCTGTTCCTCCACCAGATAACTTACACGAATATGCGTTTTAAAGTATGTGTATGTTATCACAAGAAATGAAAATTATTACAGGTTGAAAATTGTTTATCGCTCGTATCAGTATAATAATATGATGTCTACTAACATGAAGACGGACTTTTTTGACCATAATGGTCATTTTCTGCATCTCGAAAGATGTAATACTAGAACCATAAACGCAACAGTATTGACTCTTAGGTCTGACGCTGGCGGCCAAAAGTCGGCAACTAAAAAATGGGATTTTCTCAAGAGCTATTCTTTTCCCCTATCTAATACTGAAGAAAAAAATATCAAGGTACCTAACATTTTTCTTGCGGAGAAGGTATCTTGGATACGGCGGGGATGCACTTGTGCGCTTGCCTGCATGACCGTGTCTGGACATGTTCAATATAGCTCTTGAGAAAATCCCATTCTTCCCATTTTGGCCGCCAGCGTCAGAGGCCACTTGGACCTAAGAGTCAAGTACTGTTGCTGTCTATGCTAGCATAACTAGGAAAAAATTAGCTGAAAAGACACTAGTACTCAAAGTAATAGTGCACAAGAACATACAATTTTGAAATAAAAATTTGAAAAATCAGACTTTACAGTGTTACAGTCTGAAGAGAAAATTGTTATTTAAAAGGACTTACTGTTTTGAATGAAAAGTGATTTTCATATCCCTGAACCACACGAATAACAACAGCAGAGCGAAATACAGTACTCGGTTTCCCGGTAAGTATTAGAACATAATTCAATCAGGGAAATAGGATTTGAGTGCACAGAAGGATTCGAGTGCATTTCATGTAGAGCACAATTCAAGCAATTTTTTTCGTGGAAAAAGGTTTAGGATCCAATATCTTGTCTTAATTCTATAACTCTTTAAAATGGAAGCAAAAAATTTCATTCGTGGCACTTGTTGCGGTTCCTTTTCCATATGTAAAAGAAAAAATGCTTCACAAGCAACGAAGGAAATATGCGTAGCTTACGGTAATGATTTTTTTATCCGAAAGGACTCGGTGGAAGGGATTCGCGAGGTTCCTAACAGGAGATTATAACCTTATTGATGATGAGCGATCGGGCAGACCCTCCTCTACAGATGTTGACTAAACAAAGTTATTACATGAGAATAACCCACATTGCGCAACCCAAGAAAAAGGCAGAAAGATTCAACCTATTTAAGTCTACCGTTGCTGAGCACCTGGCAAATGTGGTTCATATTTATTGATTAAAAATGCAATGTAATACATTTGTTGATCTGTTTCTTTCTTTTAAAAATCGGCAAGGACTTTTCGGGCCACCAAATAGAATATGCATAGGGCATTTATGGCGCGATGGTTCCTGCCGGCATGTTCAGCCTGGCGAATACGGAGACACCGAAAGGTCGAACCTGCGTACCCATACTTACATTACGCCCAATTACTGTAGCGGGCAAAATAAGAGAACGATTTTCATTATTTGAAAATAAAATTTAACCACGTAAAGTAGGTTAATGCATCTTTTGATGGGGCCTTAAGGAATGTATTTAACATATTTTTACAAAATATCAGGACAAACATAACTATATTTAATACATTAGAGCAATCTAACAAACAATAACAAAAATTGAACAGTGCAAAATAAGAGAACGATCNCGACACCCACCTACCCGTCGGGCCCTCTCTCTCTGCCCACGCACGGTTGCCTGCGAACGCCGGAAATTTCAAATTATATTTTGTTGACTAAATTGTTAGGGAAATTACCTGACTATTTTCAGATATAATATGTTCGTTTAAGTTGCCGTTATCAAACCATTAGCTCAATGTAAGAATGGTAACGTCAATGTAAATTAGCCTATTAAACGAGCTGGGATCACGATCGTCTGTTACCGGTTCATAACAACGACGCCTGACTAGCTGGGGGCCGAAAAGGAACCCGCGCGGCATTCTTATCAGCGCTCTGCTAGTGATCGGTGGAGTGTAGATAGAGCTCGTGCTCGTCAGGAGGACCATGATCTGGTCCTTTGGATTCCCTTATAACAGAGTATCTCTAGATTGGTAAACTTGTTTCTTTGATTGTTGACTAGTAGAGGTAGACAGCCCAACTTTGTGGAAAATGTCAGGTTTTCCCCGCTAGGATAACTTCATTTCGTCACCCTGATTAGGTTTTCCCCGATAGACAAATAAACCCCCTTAAAATCTATCATAATTATCTTGTATGTTTACCCTTGTGATAGAAATAAATCCCATATGTAGGCCACGCTACCGCTTATCCAACCATTTGGATCGAAATCAAGATTAAACTGTAGATTTTTATCTTTTCAAAGTGTGCAGAATTTCTCCCTAAAAGTGCCACCAGTCTCTCCGGCTTTACCAAAACTCAACCTTTCTAGCCCCATTTCCCTAGGAAACATTACAAATATATTTAATACATTCCTTAAGGCCCCATCAAAAAAATTCATTAACCTATTCTACACGGTTAAACTTTTTTTCAAATAATCTAAATCGTCCTCTTATTTTGCCCGCTACAGTATAGCTATGAAAACAGCGCTGAGTATACTCCTCAGAAGACCATCTCTGCATCTGGACGGAAATTCATTTAAGAGCAAGTATAATGAAGCGATTTTGAATTCACACTTCATGAAGTATTCAGACAGAGGGGGATGAATTATCATTTAGTTGAACTACTATACTGTCTAAGCAATATTGATGTTCATCTCCGTAATGTAATTTTGTTGAAGGATATTGTTTTAGAATAAATGGTTACAAGGTCCTTTTTTTTTGCACGTATTTCCTTGATAAAATATGTTCGTGCCGCTAATACTGTGTAGCTGTTACACTGTACACTTGCTAACACTTGCTAAGAGCCTAGGAACTGTAGACGGTACATGGCTTTAATTAAATTGTGTTTGAAACACGAAGTGCAAAACTAAATGAAAACGTCTTTCTTCGTTAACAGGTGAAAGTGTTTTCTATAATTTAGCCATGAATATCATCATGTGCTTGTTCCTCCCTACGCACTTTCCTTCCTTAGTTAGTTAGTTCGACCGTTACGCTTTCACAATTGGATAAGGTAAACTTACCAAAAAATTATGGCATATTGGATACTATCTTGGGAGAAAAGAGGACAAAGTTTGCACTCTTTCAAGCTGGAAGTGCTCTAGAGTCATAGGCAAGGAAGTTCTAATAGGGAGGAGCGCACTCTTTCTATTCACCCTACGGGAGCGATTCGACTAAACCTTCCCTTTGAACTGGTTGAGCGGCATATCCAATCGGAAAGCGACATTGCCTCACAAAGCCTGTATAAGAAGGAGTCCTGAGCTCAATTTTTTATAGCCATTAAAGGGAGGTAACCCCAAAAATGCCTTGAAACTTTCAAAATCCGTTTTTTTTTCCCTATACATTAGCTATGCATCAGATGGACATGCAGGCAAAATTTTAGGCTACCAGTGTAACCTTAAGTGGATGAAATAGGAGGCTAAAGGCGGGTAGGCGTGGGTTTTTTGTAACACTTATTTTTTATATGGAAAACATTTTACTATTCGCCCAATGTTCATAAAACATGGCAAAAAGATGGAAAATCAACAATAAATGAGAGTTTTACTCCTGTAACTTTTTCCATTTCTATTTTCGCCATAAAAAACGAGTTATTCAAAGAAAATGGTTTTCCCCAAAAAAAAACATTTTCTTCGAATAACTCGTTTTCTATGGTGAAAATGGGACAAGTACAGAAGCCTAACCTACATTTTTTTTCGATTTTACTTACCTGTGCCAAGTTTCATCCAAATCGGAGCATAAACAAAGTAACCAAATTTGAGCCTGTTGGCGGGAATTTTCATGATGAAATTCAAGAAAACAATTTTCAAAGAAAAGGGTTAAATTTTTGTTCCGATTTGAATGAAACTTAGCACATATATGTAAAATCGGAAAAGAATGTGGGTTAGACTCCTGACTTTTCCCCATTTTCGCCATAGAAAATCAGTTATTCAAAGAAAATAGGAATTTGGCCACGAACCCTCCCCTGAAAAGTTGGTTTTTCAATTTCAAAATGCTTCTCCTCCTACAGCTTTTGAGCTACAGAAGTGATTTTGGGATCAAAAGAAGTATCTTTTAACTCTCCATACAGGAATCTATTGGTGGTTCGGATTTTTGAATTCTAAATTTTTTGGACCGTACTTTGTCAAAATAACTCACGAAAATTTTTTTCGCTATTTTAAAAATTTCAAAAAATATTTGAAATTTCATAACCGCCAATAGATTTCTTTATAGAGCAACAAATTTCACTACTTTCGGACCATCAACCAGGTGTCTAGCTCAAAAACCCTAGGAGGAGAAGCATTTTCCCATAAACCTATTTTTTGTATATTTTTTCTTTGCTAATTAATTTTTTATGCAAAAAAAATGAAAAAGTGTACAAATAAAAACATTTTTTCTTTCGATATTACATATATGAACAAAGTTTCAGTCATATAGGTTGGTGAATAAAAAAGATTTTTTGGGGGGTTACCCTTCTCTTAATTAACCATCGACGATATTCCGAGCCGATGGAAGTATGTAAAGGAAACTTGTATCCTGTATACCATCTTATGATGAAAGTAACAGGGTGAGCACTGAGATATAAATTTTCAGACACGATTTTCTTGCAAAAAACATTGAATAACTGCCTGTCTGTATCTTCCTTAATTATATGTGCTGACCACTGCCTTCGTCTTCTTGCATGAGAGCAGTTCAGCCACTTCAAGGACTCCAAACGACAGTTTCGATCACGTGGCAAAACCATGTGCTTACTAGCCCAGAGAGTGCTTGGGCTAGCTCCTCCCATTAGAAACTCCTTGATCATAGGCAGAAGATTGGCGGTTTGGCTTAGAATATTTTCTCGCACAATGTAATTTTCGTGCTTCGCATGCTTGATACGGGTCGGGGGCATTATAAGTGAGTATCACTGTTCTTATTCTGTTGAATTTACATAGGTTCTTTCAGTATTAGATAGGATAAAATTAAGAAAGATGATACGGGTCTGAGATATCACTGAAGCATAGTGCTTTTCTTGTGTGGAATTTCCACAGGTTCCAACTAGTTATTATTATTTGAGTTGGAGTAAAATATCAGAAAAGAACATTCTTTTTTGTTATTTTCGGTTCCCACTGTCAATTTTACGTTGTTGTGCATGGAACTGAGATAATAGAAAGCTTAGAGCAAAGAGGCGTCTCGTAAAATAAAGAGACTTATTTAGGGTCCCTAAAAGCAGGTTTGAATCTCCTTGGCCATTCAGCTAACCAATTCCGTTGCTGCAAACACATGAAATGCAGGGCCAAGAATTAGGTCATTCAAATCTAAAAAATCGAAATTTATGGAGAAGGGATATGGAAATAAGTTAATGGAAAGTAGTTTAAATAAAAATTATGAATGAATAGACTTGAACATAAATTCGAATATTGCACTCATTCACATGCACGTGAGAATGCGAGAGTCCGACACTTCACAGTTACTGATGAAAATGTTAAAAGCATGAAACAATGCTAGCGAACTACGAATACACATAGAGGTGGTCTATGATATGTCATTTGAACATGGATATTGCAGTCTTTACAAAACCCTGAATAATTTTTTTAGCAGATTACTGTCGTTTACGTTCTGAGGGCTTTGGTAAAGAAAGGGAAAACTTTTTAAATGATCACTAAGTAGCTTTTCGTATTTCACTTGCTGCTACACCCCCAGAGGACTGTAAAGAAAAAAATCTAAAGAAGCTCAGAGAGAACACCAGCCCTCAGCCCTCTAATAGTTATCTACTTCGCAGCAATTTCATCTCACAGAAGTTTTGTCCACCAAGTTCTGTAAACCAGCGAAGACTGCAATGTTTTTCTTCTTTTAATCTAGAAATGGACCTATAAAGTTTGTACACTTGTAGAAATCTCGAGTCCAGTGCAGAAAATTACCCAAGAGCTGTCTACAGAACTAAGAAGCCCATTTGTTGGCATCATAGTACAGGTAGTAACAAAATAATGCTTCCAGAAGAAATCAATTAAAGTGCAGTATTTTATGTTCCCATTTCTATATTGATCGTAACCATGCCAGCCGAAATGTCTATTTTTATATTTCAGATTAAAGTAAGTTCGACACTGTATGAAAAACAAGCAGTCTCTCATTTTAATTCATACTATGTATATCGGTCGTTTTTACTTAGAAGTCGCAGTCACAAAAAACTGTTTTTAACAAGTTATGGCTTTCTGTGAACCACTACTCTATCGGAACACAATACACTTCGAGTTTTCAGGACTTACAACAGTACATTGAATGTAACGCACGCAATGTTCGTGAGTTAATGCACAAAATTCCATCAGAGCGGCATCAAGAAGTTGCTGCATACATATAGGCCTATATGAGCTCGGTGAGAGACGATTTGTGCTTAGTGAGGCAAAAATTGATAGAAGTACCACAAAAGGCCGGCATGTGGCCGGCTACAGTTGCCACATCAGTTTACAGCTCACTCGTAATCTCGCGGTAGGGGCAATAACGAGCCGTATATAGTGAGCGTAGTAAAGCCTTCCCTGCTCAATGCAAGGGCTGTAGGACGACGTGTATGACCGGCGGACGAGCTCTGAAGCTCCAGTGACTGCCACTAACTTTGAGAAACCACGTGCTTATGTTGGAGAGGTGTTGAGTGAGGATAGAGAACTTTATTGCGCGTTCTCTAACTCTGAGCGGCATTTCACTTGAGTTTTGAACGGACGGTAGAACCCGACTTATCATAAACGAAATGATGTTCTAAATACAACTTAGTTTAGAGCAGATCACTGTTGCTAGATTTCCTGATGGAGATATTTTAAAAAAATTGCAGCCGGTTCGAAACTTCGAGGAAAAGGGCTTGAGGATTTCTTCAATTATTTCCGCCAAGGAGGTTATGTTTTTGCCGTGTTTGTTTCTCTGACTGTTTGTCTCTCTGTGTGTCTGTGTATGTGTCACCAAGATTACTCAAAAACCTAATCAATGGATCTTTATGAAATTTACAGGGATTATTAGGCATGTTAACCGTAACAGATGATTATCTTTTTGATGAAAACCCGTTCATCTGGCTGTTTGTTTGTCTGTCTATTTTTTCTGAAGGCCATAACTCGAAAAGTTATGGACGGATTTTTATTAAATTTATATGAGTTGTTAGGTATAATACGAAGAGTAAATGACCAAATTTTTGTGATGATTTGTTTTTTAGTTTGTCTGTTTCTTGCTGTGTTTGATTTTATGCTTGTTAGCACAATAACTCAAAAGTTATGGATGGATCTTTATGAAATGAGACGACTTGTTAGTAATGTTGAAAGACAAAAACGATAGAATTTTGCTGAGGATCGGTTGATTCGTTTGTTTGTTTATTTGTTTGACTTATGCTTGTCATAATGTTTGTTAGCAGAGTACCCTTGTACAAGGCATTAGTGAGGCCACACTTAGAATTTGCTGTTCAATTCTGATCGCCACATCTCTGTAAAGATATCGATAACATGGGAAGAGTCCAACGCAGAGCAACGAAAGTGATACCTCAGCTGAGAAATAAGTCGTATGAACGCCGCCTGAAAGAACTGGGTCTGATTTCTCTCGAGCAAAGACGTCTCAGGGGGCAACTAATAGAAACATTCAAGTACTTGAATGGCTTCAACGATGTACCTATAACGGGACTCTTTGAAAGAGACCCCAATGATCGCTTGCGAAACAACGGTCAAAAACTCAAACATAAAGCTCGAAGAACAACCNTCTTGACTTACATTGGGAGAGACATCCTCCACAGCTAAGAACTCCTTCTCCACGAATCGCAAGCTCTTAACGGCCAAAGCTTCCCAGGCCATTTTAAGCTGACTTTGTCTCACTTCCGCTCCATCTATATATTTAAGTTCCGCATATCAGCGGCCATCGATCATGCTTGCGGGCAATCATGACCATCGCTTTGGCGTAGATTCTTCTCCCAATTCTTTTTTATTTCTCCTATCTTTTTTCTATTTCGTCTTCTATTTTTTCACCTCTCGTTTCTCCAGTCCTCTACATCCTACTAACATAATGGCAATAGCTCATAGAGGGCCGGGGTTTAAGTCCCGGTGTCTCTTTGGTAATGGGCATTTTGGTTCGTCTACTGCCGCCTATCGAATCTAATCTAATCTAACTCAAAAACTTATGGACGGATCTTCATGAAAATTATAGGAATTGTTAATACTATCAAAATGCACAACTGACTTGATTTTGTTGTTGATACAAAGAAATTCAAGGTTTCAGGACCAATTTGAATTTTCTGTTACCGTTGTCTTGCTTGGCGGAGGTATGCGCTCTCAGAGTGCTCTCTAATCTCCATATATTTTCAAAAGTTTCACAGACTGCATTATTAACATTACTTACGAGTAAATATAAAAAAACGTTTGAAGTGGAAATAAACGTGTCAATAACTTTCTCGTAAATTAGTAAACCACTCGTTTATAGGAATTATATATTAACATTTATATAAAAAGCCAATCCCAAAGATAAAATATGAAGAAGTACACAAAATATCACTTAAATTGATAGTCTCGATGGGTTGAAATATTAAGTACAGTCTTCCTCGCATAACACCACTGCGAGTCCTTTAAGAAAGATAAGGTAGGAAAAGAAATCATTGACGAAGACCCAGCATTTTCTCTAAGCTTTCATTAGCAGAGCGACAAAAGAACTAACCAAACAAACAATGGCCGGCCAAGAGGGAGGCCGTCCAGTGCTTCGTAACAAAGTTAGCAGGAGTCAGAATGTATCGCAGGAACTGTTGACAGGAACTGCTACTGACGACATCTTCGAAGTAAGGGAATGTTCCAATGATGTAACATGAGATACCTTGGGCATCTCCCGCGCAGGCGATGTTATTTACAATAATTCACGCGTGTAGAGTCTCACGCGTATAGAGTCCCGATGTTTGTTTCCTGCTGTTGGGGAGGCTGTATGCGCGCAAAGGAAAAGCCAGCGGCGAATAATTGTCTCCACAGTGTCAGTATTTACAAGAAATTTTCGGGCCGATACTCTAGCTAGTTGAAACATGAGTAGGGCTAACAACTAACATAATACAGCGAGCGATTCATACTTAAAGTACGAGTAATCAGTTCATATCATGAGGTATGTATGTAGCTGAATCAAATGGTAGCGCATGCATGAACAAACAACATTTACAAGGTGTGCATTTACCCATAAATTAATGTCTCTATTGGGATATATGTATTGCAACATCGCTTAAAAAATAAGTTTTTAAATA
This sequence comes from Parhyale hawaiensis, assembly GCA_001587735.2. NCBI lineage: Eukaryota > Metazoa > Arthropoda > Malacostraca > Amphipoda > Hyalidae > Parhyale > Parhyale hawaiensis. The sequence continues at coordinate 2,299,648 of LQNS02276926.1, read as the reverse complement.
AAATTTAATTCTGCTGCACCTAATATTTGTCCGAGCCGAAAATGCTGCATTTTATTCCTGAGTACTAGTGGCTCCAGCCGTCATTACAAATGAGGGCAAAAAATTATTACTTCAGAAAAACCCCCGTTATCTCCTGTGCCGTCCTTCTCAAATGAAAATTCAGCATTCTGCTTAAAAAACTGGATATGTATTATATGGCGCCGTCAAGTGGCATCTCCCGTAACACCTTAAAACATCTCCAAACACGGTCATGCAGTGGCCCACGCCGTCATAAATTTGACGGCTAAAATAAATACTTTAGCAAATCCCCCGTTTTTATTCTGCTATCAACCCTTTAAAAGACTTCTCATAGGAAATTTCAACACTTTGCCAGTAAGTAAGGATATATATTGGACGAAGTCCACTTGCATTTCCGGTATCACCTTTAAATTTACGACGAACCCGTTCATGCAGCCGAGCTCAGGTTCATACGTATAATTTACATGCTCCCGCCAACTTTGCCCGATTTTCCAGCTCCGTATCATAGATACCGCACCGCGCTCTTCAGCTCTTGAATTTCTTCCTATCTTATTCCCATACAGCGTGACAGGAAAGATAAAAATACATTTATAAATAAATAAAAAAAATAAAAATAAATAAAAACACGATGTGAATTATTATATAGTACTGATTAATTAGATACTATTTCTACCAATCTAAGACAATCGCCTGATATTTCATAAGCTGCTTTGTAAGCATTCTAGCATACGAACAAGCAATAATTCAAGTGACGAATGAACTAAAAACCGAATATTAACTTAAGAATAATTTCATGTAATACTAAATATTAGGGTTACAAATGTATAAGATCCCAACGTTTTGGGACTGAATTTCTATCTTCAGAGTATTAAAATCAGGAATGTAAGCGTTTAAAACCAATATTTTATTTCATGATACTATCTGGGGACCGAGGTGTTATCAGGGGGAAGTGTAAAGGGCGAATGACCGGTGTATGCTTTGGAGGGCCTAATGTCAGTGTTGTACAGTAGGATGATTTGGAAACCGCGTTGGCGGAGGGAATGTACAGTTGGAGGCAAAATGTCAGTTGTGACTTGCTCTGAAAGGTACAGCTGTAGTCATTATGTTGAGGCTAGGTTCAGTTTCATGGATGTAGACGGATTTCCACGTAGTAAGTTCTATTGGGTTTGAAAAGTAGATGATGGAGAAGTCTTTCCTGCTAAATGGATGGTTGTTTTATTCAGTATGAAGACGGACAGCTGCATGTGTCGGCTTTGCATGTGGGAAATGTGTTCTACCGGATATGGCTAAATGTTGGTCAATGCGGGATTTGTAATGCTGCCCAGTGTAGCCCACATTCGAAACATGGTAGCTTCTGCATTGGCATCTGTAGATAACACCGGACAGAAGAATTGTGGGAGGCTTGTTTTGAATTTAAAATATGATCCTACGGTAATGTATTTTTGTTGGAAAATCTAAAATTTATATGTGAGTAAGCTACGGAAAGGAAAGTTTTTAGAAAATTGATTTTAGCGACGGTGGTTTTGCTGAGTATGGATGTGAGTAGAATAAATCTAATTTACGAAGAATAGGTTTAGTAATACCCGGATCAAAAAAATTGTCCAGAAAAAGTTTGCAGTAATGATCTAAAAGGGGGCGTGGATAACCCTTATTCTTGAAGAATGATCAATGGAAGTCTATTTCGTATGAAAATGCTAGGAAGGAGAAAAACATGATATGCTCTAACAGTAGTCATGATTGCATTTTTTTTAAATTGATCATAGCTGTGACCGAAGAAGCTAGTTCCGAGGCCTGAAATAGTCGGCTTCAAGGTAAACTTCAGCGGTCATTGTTGAGTCCTGATTTGTAACAAGTATATCTATCAATGCTATAGAATTGCTTGATGGGTTCTCAGCATTGACTTTACATAGGGAAATTTACATTATAAATATTCTAGAAATAAGTCTGAATCAGTTGTATCTTTGAAGATAAAGAAGGTGTCCTCTACATAGCGTTTGTAGTGGATGGATTTGAAATTACTCGGGCAGTCGTCAAGCCACATTGTTTCATGATGACATAGGAAAATATTTGCTAGAGAGGGACCGAGCTGGGAGCCCATGAAGACTCCATCGATTTGTTTGTATAGTCTATTATTGAAAATAAAAAAATGAGACTTTGATGGCCAGATTGAGAAGATGCCTGGAAGTGGGTTGGTCTGAGTTGTGAAATGAATCCGCGTCAGCAAAACTTTTGCCACATATAATATCTATTGTTTCGTTTAAGGTTATATTGGTAAACAAGGAAGTGATGTCGAAGCTGGATAAGTACGCATTGGGTGGCAATTGAAGATTTTTATACAGTCTTTAAATTTATAAGAATTGCGCAAGGTATATTGATTAGTTGAAAGAGGTTCGAGTTATAGAACAAGGAATTTGGCTATTGGGCAGGATGGGGTATTATTCGTTGTTAATATTGATCATAAGGGGATATTGGCTTTATGTACGTACTTTAGGGAGACCATCTATGATTGCCGGAGAAGCACTAGAGTTGCAGAGGGAGCCGTAGGTCGATTTGGAGATAATGTTTTGATGTAATAATTTTCTTCAGGAATCTATGAATTTTATCCATGAATTTCAGTGTAAGTTTGAAAGGATAGGTACGTATTTTCATAGAGGGTGAACTTTGTTGTTTCAGTTAAGATAGTTCATCAACAACGTGGATTCCTGGTTCGATTTCAGAACAGTAAAGGAGGAAGAAGAAGTTACTAAAATACTTAGTTCCTTAAAAAGCAAAAACGCGAGTGGGATGGGCACGATTACTACAAAAATACTAAATTTCTCGGCATCGATAATAAAGGTTCCTCTCACAGTTTTGATCAATCGATGCATTGTCGAAGTCAAATTTCCACAGCGTTGGAAGCAGGCAATTGTCTCACCAATACTGAAAAAAGGCGATCCGACACAGACAAAAAAC
>LQNS02276926.1:2242393-2259058 GCA_001587735.2 Parhyale hawaiensis | reverse complement strand
GTAACGGTAACGCCCCTTGCAATTTTGTGGCAGTAACGAGTAACGGTAACGCCCCGGTAATTTTATTGAAGTAACGAGTAACGGTAACGACCTCCGATATCATGTAACGGTGCCCATCACAGTCTGTGTGTCTAGCAAGAGCTTCTTAGACATTAGCTGTCTTTCGCCGCCAGGATTAGCGTGTACTGAAAAGTCCCACATTGCTGCGATTCACATAGCGCGATATTCTCACTAAGCGACAGAAAATTAAGTTTGAGGAATTCGCACAACGCGATTCATATAGCACGAATTGTTCAGTAACATTGAGAGTCCCTCCTTGATGTTTTCTGCAATACTGATTTTGAAAAAAAATTCATTTTTACCGCAACTAAGATAACCTGACATTTATTGATGAATTGAAGATACTGTTTTGCACCAATGATAGCCCAAGGTAAGTATGTACGAAGAGGCCAGTGCTTAAATTTGCACATTCTGAAACACACATGAAATTTAGTAAATATATTTCTAAGTTCATATAACGCATGCACTCTTTAAGTCCTTAATATTTGCATTAAATACCACCAAATTTTGAATAAACATTCATAAGTGACTTTTTTAGAATAGTATTTACCCTCGCATTAACATCTGTGGTTATGATTAAGTAGGCGGCATTATACTTGCAATCAGGAAGCAAAGAGTAACGTGGGCGATCAAGAGAACTAAAATAAAACTTAGTTGGACAGTAGTGTCGGCGAATGACGTCACACAGACGAGTCAAACTGTTTCCGGGTCGGTCGTGGTCTTCTTAGGTTGGGCTCCTAATCATTCCCTAAAATATAAGCAGTATTATTTTCTTGACACGAGAGCACCCATAGGAACAGTTCTTGGTCTAACTTTCTGTATCCGACGATAACCATGTCCTGTGTTGTGTGTATGGGTGCAACTCAAGTAGCTCGCCAGTTAGCAGCGAGAGATTGAATAAAGTCGAAAAAATACAGTTCTATGTTTGATTATGTTTTGTCAGCAGCACTGTAAGCGGAATACTGCATGACGTGTAAGTAACACTTCACTTTGAAGAACATCAAAGGTAAATCAGAGTGCATGCAGTCCCAGCTCTTGCCTAGCTAACAGTAAAATGATACTGTTATTGTATACAACTGAATATATACTCTTGTTAAATAAATATGCATAATTTGTTAAAGGTTATTTCAGTCATCCCATTAACTGGGGTATTATTTCTCTCTAATTCCTAACCGACGTTTTCAATGAATTATGGGGAGGACTATAAAAATAATTTCAGATCGCGTTATGCGGGTAACCGTTTAGCGCGAGTACAAAAAAGACGCGTTAAGTCGAACTTTACTCTATCCTTAGTCAAATTTTGGAAGTCTTTCTAAATTCTGAAACGCCTGCATTTCAACTGAAACAGATAGGCACTTTCCTGCTGTCGAAACGGGTAGAGCATCGTAAAGGGACACAAAGTAGAGTGTATGGGAGTAAAAAGACTCATGTGGACACCCGCCTGAAGAGCGGAAGAAAGCAGGAGAAGATCGAGCTGGGACAAGAGCGCCAGTCACGAGGAAACAAAAGACTGCATGGGTTTTTCCTGGACTGACGGTGGATTGTCGGGCACTGTTGTAAAAGTACAAATGTAAATTGCTTTTTAGCGCTAGATTTTGGGAGGAAATAATAGCTGAAACTGTGTATTCCAAAATAAAACAATAAGAAGGTAATATTTTATTAACAGAGTCAATTTCAATGAAATTTCCCAATAATATGAGGACTTGGACAGCACCTTCTCAACTATGGTTTTTTCAAAGAGTCTTCTTCTTCTTCTTAAATGTGCGTCTTCCATAGTTAGGAGCAGAAGTAAAATCTTGAGTAAAACACCGCAATAAACTTGAAAACAACTCCAGTCAGCGTATACGCAATGTGAACCCACCGTAGAAATGATACCGTCTTTCAAACTCAAATAACTGCTTCATTGCAGTGCTGAAGTTTGGCATATGAAGCGAAAACTGCTCCATGAAAGAAAGACAGTGAGCTAAAAGAAATAATTGTCTACTGCCCGTGAAGAATCATCACTTCGTGAGTGCTTCGTTTATCATCTACCCAATTTATACGTCGTGACCTGAGAGAACAAGTTATAAAATGAGGCTCCAGAAGCTCCAACTATAATGTTTCGATTTCAAGAAGTTTTCAAGCAAAAAGTGCAATCAGATAAAGGGATAAGAATCCCACATTCGCCATCTTTTGCAACTTGGACATCGATCTCTATGAAAACGCAAATTAATAACAAAACCTGCCATCTGGCCTATTTTTCGCCTACCTATTTCATTAAGATGCGGACTATATACTAATGGATACACGAAACGTTTTATTATTTTAGGATTGAATAATTGAACGATGATTAAAAGTTGCATTGAAAGTTTTTGTAGTGTTTGTTTTCTCTTCCATATATACAGAATATTTCATTGAGGAATCAAAGTTGGTCAATTTCAATTAGTTACAATATTGCAAAAATTTGGCAGGTTATCACAGAGAGCTGTAACTATAATAACGAGTTGTCGAAAGCTGCAAATGTCATTATCAATTTCGCAAATGTTTCTTCAATTTTGAAATACTAACCGTTGCGTTGATACTAATTGCTGCACGAAATGCAGACAGTTACAGCTTCCTGTGATAACCTGCCAGAATTTTCGCAAAATTGTAACGAATTAAATTTGACCAACTTTGAGCCTCTCACCTGAAGATTAAGCTGAGAAACAGCGAAACGCGCGTCGTGGGTTACTAAATTTCTACTTGCGCTTCTCTTCTCATTCTTCAATATCTTACGTAATACCGTCTCAAAACTATATTTCATGGTAAGCATAGAAGAAAGCTTTGTTAAATTCAGTATGTTCGTTTTATTTTTTGTAATAATCATACTTTCTAGAACAACAGTTCTCTCTTTTAGTTCAAGAATTTATCAGAATTATCAGGAAAATAAAATTATATTATCCAGTGTGTGGGTCTATTTCACGCACAACTCTTGAAAGTTCTTACTGATCATTGTATGCATCAGTTTCTTTAACGTTTGTCTTCCCACTGTCGTTTTACAACTATAAATTCTAGTGTGAGTAGTCTTACGTAAAGGGCGAAACGAGCAGCTACAGAATGTAACATATCACATGTAAGCAGCAGGTTATTCTAATATGACGATCACCTGTGCCATAGTGGACATAAACGATAGGATTTTGGGCTTTAGAAGCCCCATTGGGCAAAATGTCCCTAAATTATTATATCTCTTTGGTGGCAACTGAGATCATAAAAAATGTCAAAAAAAAAAAAAAAACTGCTAAATAATGTTTTGCTGCTGTTTTTCCTGCTAGAGGCTAAATGAAAATTTCTTATACTAACTCCATAAAGCTTGTTAAATTTAGCATAAGCACGCTGAATTATCAACACTGCCGCCGGGAGTAGAAGATGCCGCGTACTCAAATGACATTGGATTCTTGTGTGAGCGTTTGAACAAAAGTAATACAGATATAAGGCTGGATTTAAACACTAGCTTGTTGTGTGGTGTGGCGTCACACATGTACGAACGACCTTTCAACACGTGTTGCGTGGCATTGCGTCGTGTGGTACATGTGCGAACGACCTTTCAACACGTGTTGCGTGGCATTGCGTCGTGTGGTACATGTGCGAACGACCTTTCAACACGTGTTGCGTGGCATTGCGTCGTGTGGTACATGTGCGAACTAGGCCTTATGCTTCACAACCTACATATATTCTTTGCAAATCATTCTTACTGCTTTAGGTTCACTCTTAAGCTTAGTGGGAATTGATTAATATGTTGCGTCACGTTCATGCAAAGACTGAAAGAAGCAACCGTACGTATCATATTAAACAACCTATGCTCTATACTGAGCTGAATGAACGTAGTAACTGTACAGAGGAACTACGAAAGCAGGAAACATGTTAATCAATGGTAGGAGCTGAGAGGGTGTAACGCATAAATGTTTCCACGCCATTAGTAATACAGTTGCTTTGGCCAACGCTGCAGAAATCGTAAAGTTAGTGACCTGAGAGCACTACCAAGTGAGTACGACTACACTCTTTCCTTGTTACTCATTATGGCCTCAGCCATCATTACAAAACATGGCAGATGATACAAAGAAGTGAGAGCTAAAATATGGAATGCTGCGGGTTTGAAACTGATTCGAACTTCCGAACAATAATACAGAGCCTGGTTATAGACTACACTCTACTCAATGGCTTACTCCTGCCAGATAGATCCCACGGCTTACGGGTGAAACGTCGATAAAATTTTATAACTAACACAGGAAGTTCAAACAGAAAACATACTGTTTACGGTAACGCAAGGAATTTATTTACAATAAACTTACATTCATGAAAATAAGTAATGGATAGAAGAGAAATTAATTTTGATCAATTATAGATAATTTTGCCGTCCTAATATTGAATGGTTGTCGCTCACCGGTTACCTTTTTTTAAGAACTAAAGTTCCCGCGCTGTTAGGAATGAGAGCGAAGAATTTCAGATGACCCATCTTCATTGATTATACTTTTGTTAATAAAATTAATACCATTGCTAGCTTAAAATCGCATAGAGATGAGCGTTTACGGCTTCACATCTACTGAGCAGCGTGCCTTTTTTTTCTCTCTCTTCTCTGAAACTGTAGAGGAAAATACTGCTTTCTGCAGGCCGTTCAGTAACACTCAAAATAAAAGTTCACTTTGGCAGCATGGATACAATGGGACATCATATTATGTGCTCGGTGTTTTTTGCTTAGTGAAAGCTGTTTCGTCGACGAGTGCATTAAATTTGGAAGAATGACTGCTGCAAAGAAATTAGCTGCGGGAAGAAATTAAGAATCAAGATACATAAGAGGACTAATGGAAGCTTCAGATATCTCCACTGCCTTAATTAAGGGGGTCTTTTCAATTTTTTATTTTTTTTAAACTGATTTTTCTGAAATTTGCACATAGAACTAAAAAATAAAAACATTTTGTTTGTGTAACTTTTTCAGTTTAGGCCTTAGCTTTTTCAGAAAATGATGTTTTCATTTTTTTCTTTTTTTGTAAATTTTGAAAAGAGCGTAAGTCGATGAGTTTTTATGCTACACTAGAAACAAAGACAGTTTTCGAATCCTTGAAACATTCCTAACAACGCTAAGAGGGTTTTTTCAATTTCTTTTTCGTTTTCTATTGACATGAGACTTTAGATGGGTTACCGAAGAATTCATAAAATATGTAAATTTTCTTGATATTTCATATAAAAAAAACTAAAAGGAAATTGATAAAATCCCCTCTTTTATTTGTAGGGAATCTTTCAAAGATTCCAAAACTGTCTTTGTTTTTAGTGTAGCATAAAAACTCATCGACTTACGTTCTTTTTTATTCTGAAAAATCAAATTTTTCAAGGCGGCAAATTTTATGTTTTTGTGGATGAATTTTTTGAAAAATGCGCTGTTTGCAGTGGAAATGCACTTGACATGTTTTATCTATAGTACATTTCCACCTACAAATACCTTACATTCTTCATTCACTAATAAAAATATGAAATACCTTTGTATTAGATGAATAAATAATGAAAAAGTCAATTTTTGACCTCTTTCGGACCCCCTTTGCTCCCCCTTTTGGGGGTTCTGGTGCTGCTGGCAACCGAAAAATTTGGGACGTAATAGCCCTTGGTATACAGATCATTTTGCAGCAAAAAAAAGTCAATTTTTGACCCCCTCCGGACCCCCTTTGCCCCCCCGTTTTCGGGGGGTTCTAGGGCTGCTAGCCTCCTAAAAATTTGGGATGTTATAGTCCCATACCTGAGGACACTTTTTGACCATAAAACAAAAAATTGGAAATTATGATCATTTTCCGTGAAAAGATTCATCTCAACTCAGGCAATGCAAGATGGGCATTCATCATATAACGTCGCCCTATAGTTTACCATAGATTCGACGTATGGAGAAGGTAATACTCCTACAAATCAGACGCCATGCATGTCAGCGCTATAAGAGAAACTTTCGGTTTCTTCTTAGGCTGAATTTCAACTGTCGCTGATTAGAATAAGTTTGCCACCAACTGCAACTTGGTTTATTTTTTACCAACTGAATTTCAACTAAGCTTGACTGGATGACCAGTCTCCAACCTAGCCTAATTTTCTCGAATCTGTTTTCTTGAAGCGTGGCACACTGGAACCAAGAACCCCAGAGCTAATTTCTTCCTACCTATTTCGTTAAGAGCGTGACACGAAACATGTAAATATATAAACACACGACGGTCATTCTTAGTATTGCATTTGAATATTTAGCTCATATTTGCTTCGCATGGAACAGTGCGCTTCTTGGTTGAAGTGCTTATTATAAGTGGAAAATTATTTTAAAGATGTTTCATCAATCAATAGTCGGACCTATTTGGCCCTGAAGTGGAGTGTAGTTACGGTACTGCTGGTGCAGAAAAACGATTTAAAGTTTCAAGTTATAGGCTGGAGAAAATTAACAGCTTCAACATAGTAAATGAAAACCAATTTAAAACCTGTAAGCTAAGGTAAAACTACAATGCAACTCTTCATTACTTAAAGGGATGAAAGATTCAAAAAATAATAGCAACTATATTATGTTCAATATAATTATTGTGGCAATTTTTCTCTTCTAATTCGGTAAAAAAAACACGTCATCAATTAAACAGACTTCTAACATCCTGACACGTTACTAAGTGACTCTGACGTCATCGTGCCGTCAGAACTAAAACAAAACTAGATAGCTGCTGGTTATAGTTACAGCAGTGCGATAAATTATTCTCGGTATCTTTAGTACAGCACGAGATGTGCTGCAATGAGGCAAGCCGTTCTGTAGCTTTGCTCCGCGCTTCTTTATATCTTCATCAGGGACTGATACGTGTCGTGCATTTGTAAACGCGTGCTCATTCGCACGCGAGGAATCTGCTAATTTTAGCTTCATAAATCTATATTTCTTTAATGCACAATTTTTAATATCAACTGTTTATTACAAAATTATCTACGTGCAACACATTACCCTATGTCTCACTTCCCTGGATATCTATAAAAGAAATCAAGACTACACAAATCATCGCAGAGCTCACTAGTGTTTGGAGATATCACGCAACCATTAATAAAATGGCTAGAGATGAGATCTCTTTGATCTCACAACCGCGTTTACAAGAGTAACTTTTATGAACAACGCAGCTTTTCTCTACAATCATGGAATTTGACTCAAAACCATAAAATTTCCAGGTTCATTTTCTTTTTTATCATACGTAAAGCTTGGGCATTAGCTATTGAAATTGGACCTCCATTTTTTTATTACGCAGTGAGAGTAACAAGTATTTTTGAATCTGACTTTCGCACCACTCGATGAAAATTCTGCATGGAAACTTTTATGCGCGGTCAAAGGAGGTGTGGGGAGATGAGGCGTAGAGAAGAGCATGAGAGGAGAAGAGCATGTGGGGTGCAGACCATCTGCGGAGAAGAATACATACATGGGGAGAGAAACGTGTGGGGAGACGAATGTGTGGTGAGTTCATGTGGGAAAAAGAACCTGTGGGGAAGAGCAATTCATAGGGAGAGTAACGTGTGACATGACGAGCATGTGGTGAGAATATGTGATGAGAAGAGTCTGTGTGGAGAGACGAGCATGTGTACGGAGAAGAGCATGTAAGGGGACATGAGCATGTGGGGAGAAGTGCATGAGGATAGAAGAGCACTTTCTTCAATAATATTTAACCACTCTGAATTTTTCAAGTTCAGTACTTGTAAGGGTTGTTAAAAATACACCTGTATTAATAATGTTTAAAATTTGATACCACGTTCAGACCAGTTCTAAGAACGTCAAGATTAAAGCAACGTTATGATGTATCGTACATCATCCTCGGGGTTATAAAATCTGAAATACACTCGCAGAGTAATTAAAATCAACTATTTAACACAAGCATTATGCGACCAGTAAATATATTTAAGCGTAGGTATTTAGTACAAGAATATGAACTATCTGCATCCTTAATTAAGTGTAAGTTCACAGTGATCACTGATCACACATGTCCCCTCCCTCACGCTGGCAATAGACGTGAAATGGCCGCCATTGCGAGGGCCCAGTACCTATGTTCCTACAATGTTGGAAGTCACACTCCTGCAAATCAACTTTAACGCACAAAAATCTACTAAATTTTCATCAAGATCTGGCTCGTAACGATGGATAAGGAGGGCTTCCAAAATACTAAGATGGTCTCTAGTGATAGCACTGTATAAAACCTTCGTACATATTGTTCTGCAAATTTTCTTTTGTTGGTCTACGGTCATGAACAGTACGAAAATAATAGAAAACGGCGCATTGATATTTATGATAATAGAGTCTATTTTCCAGAGTCATTCTAGTAAGCCCGATGTAGCATTTAAATGTTAAGAGACGTGTATTCTCCTATATACATGCTGTGCCTCACGACACAACGAAATGGTGCTTTTTTATACTTGCCGTTTTTAGAAGTGACCTGAACGTGGTATCAAGTTTTTAAATATCGTGAACACATGTGTACTTTTGACACCCCTTACGGGTAGAAGAGCATGTAAAGGGAAGATCATATGGGGAGAAGAGCACACTGCGCGACAACAGTTTCCAAGTGTAAATGGGGTATGGCTATGCACCCTCTTTAAAACGACAGAGCTCTGGTAATGCTAGGACTTTATGTGCCTATGTGTAAATTAAACAGTAGATAAGTCTTATAGCAAGTTTTATGTTATATTTATGTGATACCCCTTTCTAAGTATAGTTGAGGGATTTTAGCAACTTAAAAAATATCCCATAGTAGTGCACCCAGCCTTCAGATATGACAGCAAAGAATTTATATCGACATTCTTTCAATTGTCATCGACAGTCCGCTGTGGAAGATTTATTTCAATTTGTATGGCTGTAAATTGACCTCTGCTTCAATATATCAAAGAAAGCGAGCCCTGTGAGTCCAACAATAATAACAAGCGCCTCGTTCCTGAAAGGTCAAGAATAACTTCACAAATAAATCTATTTCGACAGAAGAAAAAAAAATTACGGAAACGTTACAAAGACTCCCATCCGCTCCAGGCGTAGCAAGATTCACAGCAGTATAAGCTTGCAGCTTTGAAAAAATATTTTACGAATGTTTCGCTTTACGGCTTCGCTTCAGCTGTTCAAATCCAGCACTTGCTCGCTTAGTTCAAAAAAGCTTTTCAACAAAGAGCAGCTCAAGTTGCTCAATGGAACGTTTGAAATATACACTCATACAACAGCGCTTTATCAATGGAGCTTCTGAATAATGAGCAAAATGACAGGTTTTTCATAAAGAGAGATAAGTGATGCAGATAAAATTGAAAGTATTAATGTTGTTCAACAGTCACAGTGACAGGAGCACATGCATGACCCAGTAAATGAAACAGAGAAGAAAGAACATACGCGATGGGGAAGTGGTTATTACTATTGAAAGTGACAGAGAACGGCATCGAAATAGTGATATTCTTATTATAGCAAAGCACAGAGGATAAATGGGTAAATGACTTTATTAAATGTAGCTAGTGTTCTTCCGGAAACCCTCAGCCAGCAGGAAAGCACAAACTCAGGCAACAATAATAGTCTGAGAGGCCATTGCGGCGACCATACACTGTTAGAGGCGCTAGACGAGGTGCACACATCTCACTGTTGCCAATATAGCCTTCATTTTCGTTTTGCAATATGATGGGCTATATGCACATGCAAACACAATACTTACTGCATACACATGCGCACCCTGCTGGGAACCGTTTACCCGCCCGTGTACTATAGCCTATTGCAAACACCGTAGTGGCAACATGTCACTTGAACTGAGGGCGGCCCCACGTCGATTCCTGTTTGGATTTTCGCCGATGCAACTGCTACGGTAGCCTCTTTGGGTTGCTTTCGAAGGTCGACTGGCACGAGGCGACTCGTTGATAGCGAAGCGTTATGGAACTCACTGCGTTCTGGCGATACCGCAACAGCTGGTTCGATTGTACACTATCGAGACTCGAGAGACGCCGTGCTTGGTATGCGCATAGACGCACCGAAACTTGGTTCCATCAGCTGCATTTGTGTCCGTGAAATAGGAATGAGAGCATCTTGCCATCTTTGTACCTAGTTGTTTTACGTTGAAACTCATTTAAGAATAGGTTAATAAATATGCTTTGTTTTTTCCTACAAAGTTACTTACTTCTCCTTCTAATAGTTAATTTTGCGGGTGCGGAACTGCCGACCGGAGACACCCTGGTTATGTAGGCGAGCACAGGTATAATCAGAATTGTAGATTATGTGGTGGCTCACCCACAACAATGAGAACATCTACTGACCCTGCTATTTCGTTTTCCGTTTGAAAAACCGGAAATACTGGCTTGTGTAAGGTTAGAAGAGGAAAGGTTAGTTTTTGCTAATGTTCTAATGATTTTATTATTAAAAAATTTTATTTAGAATGTTAGGGGAACCAGTTGTTTTTTCCTCATTTTCTTATGTTAGGTTAGGTATATTTAGATTATGTTAAGTTATCATAATATCAGCTGATCCCCTTAAACCTCTCATTTGTAATAAAAATGCACCTCGACCCCTCTTACTAACCCCTCTTACTAATTACACCTGAATATACGTACAGATAAACCCTTATTTATGACCAATAAGTGAGGCATTACATTATAACAGAGGTCTCCAGGAGAATTACACGTGCTGTGGTCCGCGTGCACTCTTTCACGTTAGAGAATATTAGGTGCCGAACTAATCAGTTCAATCAGTGCTTCGTGCCCTGGTCTGTTAGGATTTGGAATTTATTGCCGACATCGGCTTTTGGTCGTATTGGCCTGCATGCGTTAAGGTCAGCTGTTAATGAATTTTTGTAGGATGTCCTTTAGCGACGTTTGGAGCTTCCCGGTGTAGCAAAGTGCTTCATTTGGGTTGTACCTGCCCGTGGGGGCCCGAGCTTGAAGTTTTAACCTTCACCTAACCTTCCGAGCGAGAGCTCATTGAAGGGGCTTTCTAGTAGGGTTTGTGGTCGGCGATGGTGGCGGCCTAAGCCTGGGTTTATCGCGTTTCAGAGCGTTTATCTGTCGGGAAACGTACGAGGAAAAATCCCGTAGGGTAGTTGGTCGTTAGGTGTAAAGTACAAACACCTAACCTCCGCAGATGACACTTTACGTCGTTTATTGTCAAATTCGCTTACGTTTAAAGCCCCATCTGTCCCAGTTCAATAGTCCCACTCGCGTCTGGAACAATCCAGGAAGGCAGTTCAAAGGCTCAAAATTTTTTCGAGTTGGATAAATACCGTAGGTGATTCGTGGAATTGAACCCGGGACCCTATGCATAGCCAGGCGCAACTGCAAGGCCAGCACTGACGATGCATGAAAGACAAGCATGAAACACCTGGTTTATTTTATACCTATCGGGTTTTAACAAAGAACCGTGACAGGAGGCTACATTTCCAACCTTGCCTAATTTTCGGTCATTTTCTTCAAGCGCAACGGAAAACCGACAGACAGATAAAGAAACAAATAAATTTATATTGTTCCTTATGATATTGTAAATAGTACAGAGTAACTGCGAATAATGTACTGTACATCTCATGTCTCAGGTGTAGATAGCCTAAGATAGAATACAGAGAAGTACCGTGTATCTACTGTATCTACTTATACTTCCGTACAATGCCAATGGCAACCTCTATTAGCTGCTCATCAATTATTGCCAACATTATTATATGTACGTGCGCTATTTCGGAACTCAATTTTACTTCTATTTCACCTTCACACGGGTTGGCTCAATAAAAAAATAAGTCTAGAGAAGTCTATAAGTGCATATCCAAACTAGAACGCCTCGGTGGCGTAAGACCATCCCCCGCGGTAGGGGGGCACGTTCAACGAAGTAATTTTTGATGAACGAGGCTAGAGCACAGCCCCATTCCTTCCTAGAGATCAGCTCGTCAATAATAACATAGGAAAAAAATAGAACGCCCTGTTCTCCAGACAATCTGCCGCGGTGGAGAATATTTTTATGGCCAGCGAGGTCTAATATTTCTGCATGCGTCACATCCAGGTCAACCCACCAAACTCCCTACAAAAATTTATGAAGATTGCTCAACTCCTTCGACCACTTATTGCGTGGCCAAACAAAAATACAAATGTATATCACAGATCAATAGTCCCACTCAAACATGGAAATATCCGGTAAGGCAGCTCACAGTCTTACCATTTTTTCGAGTTAGATAAATACAGTAGGTGGTCCGCGGGATACGAACCTGGGACCTCATGCATAGCGAGGCGCAACTGCAAGACCAGCACTGAGAATGAATAAAAGGCAAGCATGCNTGTTTCTCGTGCTTTGAAGCTCTATGATGAAAAGAAACAGCTGAAATCACCGGTATCTGCAGGCCGCCCTCGAAAAACCACCGTACGAGTTGATAGGATTATGAAACGCTATGCCCAGAAATATCCTTTTGAAACTGCAGCGGGAATTTCCAGAAAGTTGAAGGTCAATGACAACATAGAAGTGTCTCGCTATACAGTTTCTCGTCGCCTCAATGCGTGTGGGTTAAAGGCACGCAGTCCTGTCACTAAACCACTTATCAGTAAGAAGAATAAGAAAGCAAGCCTTGAATATGCGGAAAGGTACATCGTTTGGAGAGATGAAGATTGGGCAAGAGTGCATTTCAGCGACGAAAGTAAATTTAATTTGGTTGGATCTGATGGCAGAAGGTATGTTAGACGTGCAACAGGTGACAAGCTGAACCCGAAATGTGTCAAAATATCTGTAAAGCATGGGGGAGGTAGCGTAATGGTGTGGAGCATGTTTTCATCTGAAGGAGTTGGACCGTTGGTGGCCATTAAAGAAACTGTCACTGCTAATGTGTATCTCAATCTTGTACAGTAATATGTCATCCCTTCTCTACGATCATCACCAAACCAGCCAGCACTTTTTATGCAGGGCAATGCCCCGTGCCATACTGCAAAGAAAGTGAAGGAATATTTTACGGAAGAGAATATCGAAGTCATGAAGTGGCCTGCCCAAAGCCCGGACCGTAATCCTATTGAAAATTTATGGAAAATTATATATGACAATGTAAGAGAACGACAACCATCAACAGTAAAGGATCTGTGGACTAAAATTGAAGAGGAATGGAAAAAAATAACTCCAGAGTTTTGCAAGAAACTTGTGATATCGTGTAATCGTCGCTCTGCTAAAGTTATTAAAAATAAAGGTTTTAGTACTCTATACTAATTGTTCTAAACCTAAAATTGACCATTTTTCTATGTTATTTGTTTGTAAAATTGTATTCAGAGACGATCGTTCTCTTATATTGCACTGTTCAATTTTTGTTATTGCTTGCTAGATTGCTCTAATGTATTAAATATAATTATGCCTGTCCTGATATTTGTAGAAATATGTTAAATACATTCCTTAGGGCCCCATCAAAAGATTCATTAACCTACTCTACATGGTTAACCTTTTTTTATTTTCAAAAAAATGAAAATCGTTCTCTTATTTTGCCCGCTAGTGTACGTTTGCTAATTCGGAACTCAATTTTACTTCTATTTCACCTTCACACGGGTTGGCTCAATAAAAAAAAGTCTGGAGAAGTCTATAAATGCATATCCAAACTAGAACGCCTCGGTGGCGTAAGACCATCACCCGCGGTAGGGGGCACGTTCAACGAAGTAATTTTTGATGAACAAGGCTAGAGCATAGCCCCATTCCTTCCCAGAGAT
Organism: Parhyale hawaiensis; assembly: GCA_001587735.2. Lineage (NCBI taxonomy): Eukaryota > Metazoa > Arthropoda > Malacostraca > Amphipoda > Hyalidae > Parhyale > Parhyale hawaiensis. The sequence goes on along the minus strand of LQNS02276926.1, from coordinate 2,245,342 downwards.
TAGCTCGTCAATAATAACATAGGAACAAAGTAGAACGCCCTGTTCTCCAGACAATCTGCCGCAGTGGAGAATATTTTTATGGCCAGCGAGGTCTAATTTTTCTGCATGCGTCACAGCCAGGTCAACCCACCAAACTCCCTACAAAAAATTATGAAGATTGCTCAACTCCTTCGACCACTTATGGGTGGCCAAACAACAATACAAATGTATATCACAGATCAATAGTCCCACTCAAACATGGAAATATCCGGGAAGGCAGCTCACAGTCTTACCATTTTTTCGAGTTAGATAAATACAGTAGGTGGTCCGTGGGATACGAACCTGGGACCTCATGCATAGCGAGGCGCAACTGCAAGACCAGCACTGAGAATGCATAAAAGGCAAGCATGCAGTACACGGAGTACTGCAGCCTGCCCCGCATCTCTACAGTGAGGATTTAACTTGCAGCATTTACTTCTCTATATCGAGGCTCACAGTCTTCACGAAATAAATACTACCCAATAAATGTCACAGATCAATATTCCCACTCACACCTGGAAATATCCAGGAATGCAGCTCTCAGTCTTACCATTTTTTCGAGTGTGATAAATACAGTAGGTGGTCCGCGGGATATACCGTATATACATACAAATATATATACTTAAATGTTCACCGTAAACATTATCACCTCTCTCACTTTGTTCGCGGGTGATAATAAACCAGTACAGACGTCAGGTTGTGTTCTCGTTACTTATTTGTAAACTAGTGTACTTCGCTGTAAACTAACATCGGTAAAGAAAAATGCATTGGCAGCGCAATCAGCTCTTCAATATTCATGTCCAAGTGATTGGACTGTAGAATGATAACCGTAGCGCGAATACCTTTGGAACGAACTTTAGTCAGCCAAGTGAAATTTAAACCAAATTTATAAATGCTAAAAAAGTTCTCTGATTGAAGTCTCTTCGGTCTGAAAGACACAGCGCAACAATTTGCACCGTTGCATTCTTATACTGTGTAATAAAACCCTTCGTTTATTTATTTATATACAAGATGGACCCTTGGAATTGCCACGGTTAGTTCATGTTCTCAGTTTTTTAAAAGAACACAATCCTAACTTACCGTATAATAAGTCACATTAGTTCGACCTAATGCAGCTACTCAATCTAACCTAACCTACCCCATGAATAGCGCCCGTCACTTGTCTAATAATAGATTCAAAAACTGCTCAAACTCCGAGCCGCGGTAGCTATTCCGCTACAGCGAGGGCACTTGCCTCAGTTTAGACTCTATCTTTGAATTTATATTGAATTTCAATTCGCAACCGTTCATATTTGGAATCGGTATGTCTTAATACATAGATTCAACCGTTATCGCGCTCACAGAAACATCTGTTCCAGGAACAGGAAGCGCTTCCGTGTTGTGATTCGTTCGCAGCGGGCTTAACGTTGCCCGTGTATGCCAAGTCGTAGCAAGTCCATTCTAAGTCACCCAAGAGCATAATTATCTAGCCGGTATATCACCGGTGGACCTCGCAAATGCTTTACCAGCAAAGTTTTCGCCGCCATTGTATATCATGATGGAGAAAAAGAGATGGCATAAAAACAAATTTAGCATTGCTACTCTTCAGAGGTACTTTTTTCACCGCTTTCTTTCTATATTTTTCATCGGTGTATATCTCGATTTCAGTTCTATTTGCAAAAGCTTTCCCACAAGAAACAACACTCGGCCCATTTTTTTTTCAATAATTGATTCATGTCACCGAAGGCACTTTTTCTGACAGTTTCTGTGATTTCTTTAAACATCGGACTTCAATTTCTATTCAAAAATGCTTTAAAGTAGAGCAGTTAATTTAGAACAGCTCGGGCACTGTATCCTGGCTACGAATTTTCCCATATTTGAATCGTTATGCCACTCCCTGTAAAGTAAATATTACAAGATGCATGTTTTATAAGGTGAACAATAATGAGAGGCATTGGTTGTATTCTTCTCTCCCTGGCCTCAAGGTTTTTGGGAGAGAGACTCGTGCTGCGTGCAGAGCGCACTCTTTCTCTTTGGAGGCTGTCAGATGTCGAACTAATCAGTTCTGTCGGTGCTTCGTGCCCTGGTCGGCTAAAGTTTGGAATTTGTTGCCAGCATCGGCATTTGGTCGTGTTGGCCTGCAGGCGTTTAAATCAGCTGTTAATGTTTTTTTTTTTTGCTGGATTTCCTTTAGCAGCGTTTTGGGCTTCCCGGTGTTGCAAGATGCTTCATTTGGGTTGTATTACCTGTCCGTTGGAGCTCAAGCGTGAAGTTATAATGATAATAATACGAAAATCGGTACCTGCTGTATGTATAATATGTGTAAAATGAACTCCATGTCTTTGCTTCGAAACTGACTGAAAATATCTTCAAAAGCGAACGCAAAAAGACAGCTATGGTTCAACTTCCTTCCAGTAAAAATCAGAGGTTTTTGCAAGTTGGAGCTTCCGCTAATACAGAAAAGGGTACCGTACAGACACATGGATGGAAGGACGTGGCTTCAAGCAGAATCACATGTATAGATTTCGTGCCCGCTTGTTAATGAAATAGATAGGCGAAAAATACGCCAAGTAGAACATTCCATAATCAAGTTTCGCTTCCATGGAGATCGATGACCAGGTTGCAGCAGCAGGCAAAAGTGAGATCGTATCGCTTTCTTATCTGAATGTATTTCTGCCACGTTGGAGAATTTGGCGATCCTGTTCCCTTCTGATCGAATTCCGTAGACAATAATTATTGAACCAGGTTGCAGAAGAAAACTAAATTGAAACTTTATATCGTTACTAGTGGACCCGTGCGTGAAGAATTCACGCAATAACCTATACGTTGGCCTAATGCCTCTAGGCCGGTGCGGAATCTCCTCTTCTCTTATTTGCTTCCTAATTTTCTTCTTTTTTTCATTGATCCTTTGTCGTGCTGTCATCCTTAGGTCTTCTATATAGACAGGCAGAA
>LQNS02276926.1:2211254-2228106 GCA_001587735.2 Parhyale hawaiensis | reverse complement strand
AACCGGTCAACACCTCGCAAAACCTGCTCATTGTGCTCCCCGTCTCCATGCTGAACAAAATAATCAACCTATCAGCACGAAAGACTTCTCAATCATAGACTTTTCTACCCCACTCGAACTCACAACACTAGAATCTCTCTACATCCGTAGAGCAAAACCTTACCTTAGATATTTTATACTTCTGAAGATGGGAGACATTCCCGAAACATCAAGTTTTATATGATTAGTCAATTTAATTTTTAGAATATAAAACCTAGCCTAGCCTAAAAACACGTTTTCCAACTTTGCACATACCGAAACATTCCTCACTGTTCCTCTTACACATTCTTCAAACGACGATTCAGGAGCGGTCCGCCGTCCCGACAAAAGCATATATACACTATTTCCCTGATGATGTATACAGCGAAGGTTTGTGGCTTTGATAAACGATGCAATACTGCGACTCTCCGTGCAGGCCTACAACACATTTGAACACTTAACAACCCTTTCTTCAAACGATGATTCAGGAGCTGTCCGCTGTCCTGTCAAAAGCATACAGTATTTCCCTGATAATGTATACTACGAAAGTACGTGTCTTTCATAAACGATGCGATACAGCGGCTCCTCGCGCAGGCCTGCAACATATTTGAACATATCGCACCTAGCTTGATGATCACGCAGCAAACTCTACGTAGTCTGGATTCGTGCTTCGTAGATCGATGTAATGCTGCACCAACCCGTGCCGGTTTGTAAAATATTTACACGCAACGCATCTATCTCGTTGATAACGATGCAAACTCCGTTGTCCCCTCTGTCTTACCAAATGTTTCCTCGATGACGAATCGCTGCAAAGGTTCGTTACATCGAAATATTGATGAAGTATATTTACCAGTAAACGTGGACCAAGGTAAGCTTCATCCAGCTCCTTTCGATGAATGACGTAGCCTTTGGATGAAACAACGTGCCCATTAATTCACAAAGAGGACCCAAAACATCGACGTTGTAGAAGTATAGTTCATATTACTGAAGACGTCTCACGGGGTGCCCACTGGAAGCAAGGCGACGGGTTCACTGATCCCATAAAATCGATTGCTATCGATGAAAGTTTCTATCAAGCCGACATGCTAGATTTTGCATTATTGAGCAAATTTGCTCTTGAATCTGCCGGTGTCTCAGTGACATCGATGACGCGCTGACGCCTTGACTAGGCGTTGGGGTGGAGGCACTACAAATTGACCCAAAACCGGGGATTCCTTTATTTCAACTAATTTAACACAACACTGTATATTGCCGCCCCAGCGGGGTCAGCGGTAGCCACGGTAGCAGCATGCTTCCGTTCGCAGCTCTAACACCTTGTATCGCTTGCAGGTTCGAGACCAAGCCAGGCACGCGAGCTCTTTGTTGATCTAGGTGTGCTGACTCGGCAGTTGTGTGAGTGGGGGATCTCTGGTCATTTGTTCCTTCCGTCCAATTGGCGCCATAGTTCTTGGTGACCCGAGGTCGAGTGCAACTACGCTTACTCCTTTGGGGCCAGTGGGCCTATACCCGCAGCGCAAACCAGTGCATGTGGGTTTCCCAGGTGAGGGTGTGGTCTAAGTTGACTTTCTCTTTACCTAGGTGCCTAGTTGAGCACCGTGCCCTGAACTGATTCTGTATCTTTTCCTGACCCAAGTGGAACGTTGTCATTCGGATCCTTCCATGATTTGTCCTAACCAAACGTGTTTTAAAAATCCTGAGTTTTCGCTTCCCTCGGCACATTCCCTCATAACTAAACCTATGCATAAAATTGGAACTACCCTCATGATGCTTCAGCAAATGGTATGCGCCTGCGAATTTATCCGTATTTAAGAAGCTGTCTCTAGATGTTATCTATTTCCTCATTGGTTGCTCGCCTTATTTCAGAAAGCTCCACATACATTATAGCTGTCGCTTGCTCCTGCCAAGAAAAAAAATGCAAACTTCTCACTAAAAAAATATCAGTTACAAGCATCTCCGTTGTTCCTTTCACGCTTAATTTATTTTTGGAGGCTCGACTTTCTGAGCCTCAGCCTGGTTTACGTTTTTGTTTTCCTCCCAGAACCCTTCAATTTTCTCTGGGGCTGTCTAAACATAAAGACATGCACGACCCATTTTAAAAGAGATAACTACCTTTAGTTAGTGAGTGAAACCTAATAGCTACCGTCTCAATTCCCTCTTCTTGTACTGCCCCAGCTGCGAAATCACAAATCAATTTGGTTGTCAAGTTCGCTGGACCATAGCCTCACCTCATAAACCTGACGCAATGTTTCCCTCAAGTTTTTCTGAGCTAAAAACGCCCTCGCTACCCAATATAATTCACTTTCATTGTTCAAAACAAAACTGATTGTTCTGCACTTGCACGAACATTTGTACCAAATTTCATTGTGAGCAATTATTGTGGCAGAAATAGTTTTGTAAAAAACTGTGTGAATTATTTTTTGTTGAGGATACGGCAATTAAATAAATTAAGCGACCTAACACCACATGTATACATGTGTATCACGATATCCTAACACATTCTAAGGTCTTTCACTGCCCAATGAAATGTAGAGAATCTAACAGAACTTTTCTTAGCCAACGCTGACAATGAAACGGTTGGATTGGCTTTCCATGCTTCTAATAAAATCAGTGAAGAAGCGGGATTTGATCTTTTCTTGGTAGCTCTGCAATCTTGGCTGTTTTTTTTTTCAAAAGCTTGCAATCATCATTCTGACTATTTCATGCTGTAGTAATAATAATGATATCTGAATAATGAATATATTTTATATCTGAATAATGATATCTGAAGGTGGGAGATCGAAGAGGGTCGAATTTGAAGACATTAAAATTTTGCGAAATTTTAGCAGGATATCACAAAGGCTTCCAAAGCTATAAATACAACTTCAAATAAAGCAATAGTTTCTTCAATTTTGAAACACTACCCGCTGCGTCAACTCCAACTTCAGCACATATATGAACCGGGTCAGTGTTTCAAAATTGAAGAAACATTTGCTTTGTTCCAAATTGTATTAATAGCTTTGGAACCCTTGGTATCATACTTACATCTTACTGTGATATCCTGCCAAAATTTTCACCAAATTTTAATGTCTTCAAATTCGACCTTCTTCGACTTACCTCCTGATAAGCCAAGCGAGGTTCGGCGAAAAACGCGCGTCGTGGGTAAATTTCTACTGTGCTTCTCATCGTATTTTTCAGAAATTGATATAATGCCATCTCAAGACAATAAAAAGTAATACTATTAATTTTATTGAATGCAATGATCCTACATAATATTCGTAACACAAGGATGAGGAACTATAGCCTGATTTAGTCAAAAATAGTACACTGATTCAAGCCCCTAAATAGTGCTAAGAACTATCTAACTAACTACCAACGCAGCCGTTGTCGGAGGTGGACGTGTACCGCTCCTGTCCTTGTGACTGTTGCCAAGTGACGTCATAATTCAACGTCTGTCCGTAGCTGCTACAGATTGTATTGTATGAGTAATTTATTCACACAGTAGTATAAGTATTAGAAATTATTAAAGCGCTGAAGACCAGTTAGTTGAATCGAACGTCGTTGATTAAGGTCTTCTGTTTTGTTTCGGCGCTTGTTTTTTGAGTTCTCCAAGAGCAAGCAGACGAGAGGAGTGCCATAAAGATCAAGGTCAAGAGTCCAGTTATCAATGACCGGAAAAAGGCTGAGTTTCTTAATTTGCGTTCTCATTTAGGTGTGAAACACTTTTGCAGCGGTGGGCACTGGTAGTGGGACTCAACTTGGACAAGTGACGGACTTCACTGGTGTGGAACCCTCACTGATCAAAAGTTTTACATGTGCCGCCTCAGCTTTATTTAAATTATCTGAAGGTGGTGAATCATTCGAGCCTTGCTTTTTCTCTCTTAGAAAAGGTTAGTACTTGTTTAGGGAGGCTTAAACTAACTTATACTACTACTACAACTACTACTACTACTACTACTACTACAGAAACGCTTTTAATTAATTAGTCAGTTGTGGACGCATTCACGCTAAGGAAAAAATAAAATAATAAGAAAATTCAACAGATCCGATAGTAAAATAAAAGAACCGAAGTGAAAGCTATTGAGAAAATGAATGCAAACGCGAATTTGAGAAATACAGTATAAAGCGTGAGTTGAAAAATTGAAGAGCATTACGAACTGAATGTACCTCCGAATCGAGAGGCCAAATAAAGCATACACAAGAGGAAAGAAAACCCCAGGAACAAAATGCCGAATTGCTTATGGGCACATGAGATGGCTGTATTATGATCACAATGAAATAAGTGCCAATAGTTTAAGAAGCATTGTCTACTTCTTCCTTGCCTCTGTTTTCACACTTAGAGACGACCATTGTTTATGTTCATCTTATCCTTTGTCATTACTTAGAGGTTCACTGAGAGGTTCAGATGCCAGACTCCTCTCGTTGGAAGTGGGCTTCTTCGTCTAGAATAGAGTTAGAGCACTCCTTCGAGTTCGTATCGGTGTAAACAAAAGTCCATCCACACAACAACTCTTTATTCTTATTCACACGCTCTTGAATAAATACAAGTTAGCACAGTATACGTAAAGTCCAGGCGATTCTACTAGCTCTTACTTCTAGAGAGAAGTCTAGTTAGAATGCTCGTTCCGCTCGATCCTCGAGGTTTATATACCTTGCGAGCGGGGTCAGCTAGGCCAAAAACAAGTATAGCCTCACAGCTGTTAGCTAATTCAATTTGTTCCGCATTTGTTCCGCCGTAAAATATTTCAAGTTAATTTGGCTCTTGAGCTAGCACGTTATGTAGCTGCCGCTTACAAGCGAGCCTATCGAGGACAGAGCGTATCTGCTCAATTACCATCTATCTCAGAAATTTCTTTTGTCGACTGACCACATTTGGCTCGTAGGCTAGCTCTTTATGCAGCTGCTGCTGGCAAATTAGCCTGCTCAAATCTCTTTTATTACCCACTCCTTCTTTATGCAGCTGCTGTTGGCAAATTATTTAGCCGGAGAGACCCATTCCTCTTCTGGAAGCAGACGATCTCAGGACACAATGTACGCTGCAATCCTTGTATTAGGATTACGGCGATATGAAACGATTACCATATATGTGATGTTACAACATAAAAAATAGGGGATATTATCTAAGCATGTTATATAGGTATTGGACCCAATCTGTACTACACTCAATTGAATTCAAACTCGCTCAACTAATAAATATAAGGAAGCATTGCTAAATAATATATTGTAGTTTCTTTGGATAATCTGCAAGCGTTAGGTTGTACGATTTACTTGGCATTATTTTAGTCGATACGAGCATGGGTAGACGGACCTATATACGTCAGACGTAGTTCGCCATGGGTTACGTGACATGGTGCTTTAGTTTAGGCGGAGGGATTATGTTTGCATATTTGGATGAGGTCGAACTAAGAAAAGTAGTATTAGCGTAGCTTAGGAATGGCACATAATAGAAAATAAAGATATTCATTCACGGTGGAATTTTCACGGGTGCCGCGTGTTATTATTAATTGGGCAACAAGGAAGATTCAAATGTCGTGTATACAGCAGCCACATCAATAAGAAATAACTAATGAATAATAAAAGACAAATTAAAAAAAATGCATCAATGAACAATGTCCTACCCGCCAGCAACTGGGAAATACATAGCTTGGCTAACAGGTAACCTTAGAAATACGCACATGACTCACTCTAAACACAGCTCAATCTCCAACTAACAGTATAATTCGCATTTTTTGCTAATTGTTATGGACAGTCCAAAGACGATGTTTAAGTTTTATTTTGAACGTTTGGAGAGAAGTAGAGCGCTTAACGATAAGTGGCAATCCATTCCAGATTTTTACAGATTTGAAAAAGAACGAGGTTTGGCATATGGCTCTCTGGGTGAAAGGAATAATTAAGCTGCCTTCAGTTCAAAGCCTGGTATTATGATAGTGCGTTATTGCTAGTTCATTGCAGCTTAAATATTGATTACGATTTAAAAAGTGATATTCGTAGATTTTACTTGCAGTGCAATACTCGTTTAATTGCTGCAGGCGCAGCAAATGGTAATGCCGGTAAGCTTCACCTGTGCTATGGGTGCAACCTGCAGCTAAGAGCCACACGCACCTGTTCTGTAGCCTAACTACGGCATTGAAGCCAACCCTACTAGCTCCGCCCCATAAAGTTATACCGTACAGCAGATGGTGATACACGAGAGAAAAAAACAGTTTCCGCACAACATGACTTGGTACAAACCTACTTAGGTTATACATACATTACTCCATGACATTTAGATAATCTTGACCTAGAGCTGCCAATGTGCTGGGAAAAGACAATCGTTCATCAAGTAATAATCCGAGAAATTTATACTGGCTTACCCAGTCTACTGTCACTCCTCTGATGCTGATATGAGAATCTGCTTAAGTTTTTAGATTAGAATATATCACGTAGGGAGTTTTACCAATATTGAGCGACAGTCGGTTGGCGCACAACCATATATATATTGCTCTAGGGCCAAGTTAGTTTCGCGATACAAAAATTGCAAGTGATCCAGTGATGCAAACAGTAGTATCGTCAGCAAAATGTATAAACTCAAATGTAAGAGAAGCCTTATTCATATCATTGATGTATATTAAAAAGAGCAAAGGGCCTAATATTGAGCTCTGAGGTACACCGGTCTGTACGCGTACGCTAGAGGAAAGAGAACCATTAACACAAACTCGTTGGTGTCAGACTGTTAGACAAGTAGGACACTAACCAATCCCAGACAAAATCACTGATACCGACTGAATACAATTTCTGCAGTAGTATTGTATGGTTGACGGTGTGGTATGCTTTGAAGAAATCAAGAAATTTAGCAAGCAAATATGTCTTGGAATTGAAACAGTGGAAAATATTATGACAAATCCTGAGGACTGCATCGCTTATGGCACAAGACTTCCTAAATCCAAACTGCTTAGAGGAAATAACATTATTCTTGCTGAAGAAACCATTCAATCTGATAAACATCATACGTTCTAATACCTTATTTAGAAAAGACAGTGTTGATATTGGACGATAATATATGGGAAGGCTTTTATCTCCACTTTTAAGCACCAGAACAACACACGCACATTTCATGCTATCGGGATACACACCTTGAAAGAGAGGAGAAATGAATCATGCGGCTAAAGTAGGGGCAATAACATCTGATAAATAGAGCACTCTGAGAGCGCATCTCTCCGCCAAGTGACGCAACGGTAACGAAAAATTAAAATTGGCACTAAAACCATAATTTCTTTTGTATCAACCCCAAATTCTAATCATTTGTGCCTTTTGATGGTACTAACAGCTTCTGCAATTTTTTTGACGATCCTTTCATAACTGTTTGAGTTATGCTGCTAACAAACATTATGATAACCATAAGTCAAACATACAAACGAACCAACCGATCTGCACCAAAATATAATAATTTATATCTTTTAAAATTAATTACAACTCCTGCAAATTTCATAAAGGTCCAATACAAACTTTTTGAGTTATTGCGTAACAAACATTATGACAAATACAGTTCTAACATAAAAAATAATCAGCCGATCTGCACCAAAATTTACCCATTTTTGCCTTTTAGCATTATTAACAACTCCCGTAAATTTCATAAAGATCAATTCAAAACTTTCAGAGTTATTGCACAACAAGCATTATAACAAACACAACTTGAACATAGCCATGAATCAACCGATCTGCACCAACATTTAAACATTCATATCTTTTAGCATAACTAACAATTCCTGCAAGTTTCATAAAGATTCACTCAAAACTTTTTGAATTATTGCGCCAACAAACATGAAATCAAACACAGCAACAAACATACGAACGAACAAACAAACAATCAGATCATCACAAAAATTCGCTCATTTACTCCTTATGATATACTTAACAACTGATGTAAATTTCATAAAAAAAAAAATCCGTCCATAACTTTTTTGAGTTATGGCATAGAGAAAAGTGAGGCAGATGGATGGATGGACGGATCATCACCAAAAGTTAATCATCTGTTCCTCCTAACATACCAAACAATCCCTGTAAATTTCATAAAAATCCGTCCATAACTTTTTTAGTTATCTTGGTGACAGACAGAAAGACAGACAGTAAGACAAAGAACCAGACAGACGGATAAACCCGACGAAAACATAACCTCCTTGGCGGAGGTAAATACTTGAAAAGAAATGAAGGAATGGATCCTGTATCGCAGCCCTTGTTCGCAACGGACCGTATTGCGCGTGCTACTTCGCGTTCGTCAGCTTTTACAAAGACGAATTAGTTAATGGCGTGAGATAGCTGCGTGGAGCTATATCAACAAAGGGGTTATTGTCATCTAGTATTTTTGATACTGTTGCGAAGTAATCATTAAATACTTCTGCTACTTGCACGTTTTCAATTATAATACGGTATTTGTGCCATCATTTAATCTCATAGGAGGAGAATTTTTAACTCTAGATGGCTTCAAAAGTTCGTTTATACATTTCCATGTTGCTTTACCATCATTCCTACATGTATTAGACCTATTACTTTAAAAAGCGAGCTTGGCATTACGAATAATGGCGCTAGTTCTGTAACGACATCGCTTATATGCCTCCCAGTCACACTCTCCCGAACAATAGCGGCGATCCAGTCTGTGTTTGTGCGCAATATGTGACCGCACGTCGGCAGTTGCCCAAGGACACATGGATCTCTTTACTGAGATCTTTTTAGTTCTCATAGGACAGTGCTTATCATAGGAATAAAAAAAATACTGTTGAAATTCATGAAACTGAGTGTGCACGTCTCCCTGTACAGTAGGGTGGCGAAACAAGGACGACACTTCAGATTGCCTTGCAGTAAGCGCCGTAACGCGATGATCCCTGAACCTGACTTCCACCATATCGTCTGTGCAGCCACGCATTCCAGGAGCAACTAATATAGCGGGAAAATGGTCACTCACGTCCAACGTTATGACACCAGCGGTACGCGGTTCCAAAATATTTGTCCATACGTGGTCCAAAATTGTACTGGATTCGCCACAGATACGACATGTTGGCAAAGTAATACTCGAGTGGTATCTGCGTGAAAAAGTTCCTCCACAAAGTCTGAACCACTCGCCGTCATCGTCGAATTACCGATGTCTACATTGAAATCGCCTGCTATAATACAAGTCCAAGAACGACGCAATTGGTCCACAACACCAGTAAAGAAACTATCATTAAATAGACTTGAGCCTCCTACTGAGCGCTTCGGCGTTCCGGAAGCAAGGGCGCAGTGCATGTCATGCGCACAGTGAGAACAAGGGTACTATGCCGGTTGCTATGGCAACATTACGCTTAGAGGAAACTTTTTTTGAAGAGTAACTGATATAAATTAGAATATAGAATGAATGGAATTTATAACACGAAGGCACTCGCTAAACAATAGAATCGCCTTATTATTTTATTTTTTTCAACCGTATCAGGAAGTTGGTCCAACGGTATCCTTGAGAGGAGATAAACAGGCCGGTGCCATAGCTGGGTACTCAGTCTTCCGTAGTCTACTCCTCTCTCTCTCTCTCTCTCTCTTCCATCAGGTAGTTAGTACCAGCTGATGCTCTTTTCCTTTCCTTTCTCTTCTTCTTCTTTTCGGCCAAAGCCCGTACTGGTGATGGCAGGGTCTGGGGCGCGTGCATAGCTGGTCGCTTTCGTAGCTGTCGTTACTGTCGATTTATTTTGCCCTATAATGCTTGATATTATCTTTTGTTTCAGGTGATTATTTTTCTACTTTTTTTGTGGGCCTGATAGTTAGCTATCCGGTTTTGGAGGAGAATCCTGGTCCTTGTGGTTCTGGTTCTCCCCCCCCCCCCCCCCCCCCCCCCNGTTCCCCCCCCCCCCCCCACCCCTGCCGCATTTTGTGTGCCAACGTTCGGGGTCTCTTTGGTAATTTGGCTGAGCTCTCGGTCTCCTCTTGGAATTATAATTTGGTGCTGTGCTCGGAGACTCTAGTCTCAAGCCATTGTTATGTATCTGAGTTGCTGATCCCGCACTTTGAGAAACCGGTGCTGCAGTTGCGAGACTCGTGCCCTGGATTTAGAGGTCTGGCTGCTTACGTTCGAAAGGATGTTGATGTGTCTAGACAGAGTAAATATAAGTGTCCATGCTGTGAGCCGATGGTGCTTCGAGTCTGTGGCTCATTCAGGAACGTTAATTTATTTTCAGTGTATCTTAGCCCGTCTGCTGATGATAGGGCCTTTGATTGTCATGCAATGGCTAGGATTCAGTCCTCGGATAGGCGTTCTGCTTTTGTCTATATGGGCGATTTTAATTATCACCATGTGGAATGATTGGGTTCTGGGAGGACCGATTGCCATGGCCATGTAGCCTTCGATTTTGCGACTGCCTCTGGTTGTTTGCAGTTGGTTGAGGGTCCCACCCATTTGATGGGAGGTGTTCTTTACCTCCTGATGACTTTACATTCCAGATTTAGTTGGAGCGCCAGTGGTATCTCCCATTGGTTCTTCGGACGATGGCGCCCTCTCTGCGACGCTGCGAGTCCGTCACCGGGTCCCCAGAGTCACTACTGGGAGTGAAATATTTTGAAGTCCAAAGTAAATTTGGACAACGTCTCTGGTGCCATCCTCGCGCTACCTTGGGGTGTTGTGAGAGAGTCTCCTGATCTAACTCCACCTTGGATCGGCTTTTCTCTGACATGGTGAGTGCACATGTCCCTTCCCGCTTCATTACGTTCAGGACAGGCGATGAGCCCTGGTTTGATGATGCCTGTAGGAGGGCGCAGCAGTTGAAGCGGGAGGCATATGCCCGTTGGCGTACTAGCCGGTCGACTGTTGACTTCCAGCGTTTCTGGGAACTGCGGCATGGGGGTGGGGCTACTGATGAGGAAGCTGAGAGGGAGCATAATTTGAGGTCCAGGGAATTGTTAGCTTGGTCTGTTGGCGCACATAAGTGGTAGTCCACCTTGAAGAGTGCCGTGCTTGGTGTAAGCTCTTCTGTTCCCTACGACTTTAATTGGTGCTGGCGGTGATCTTGTTCGGACTCTGCTGCCAAGGCGTGCGACCCTGAACCGAGGTTTTCCGATTTTGCTTTCAGATCTTCTGGAGTGCACCGCCTTCTTCTTGACCTGGATCCCTATGGGGGGCACTGATCCATCAGGCCTGTTTCCTCTTTTTATTCGGAGAGTGGCTGGTGTGCTCGCAGCCTCGCTTACTTCAGTGTTCCGTCGGATGTTACGGCTGGGCTCTTTTCCGGAATGCTGGCCTGTCGCTCATGTGACGCCTGTCCCCAAGGGCTCTGTCTCATCTCGAACCTCCGACTATAGACCCATCTCGATCACACCTGCTTTATCGAAAGTTTATGAGAGTTTGGTTGCGTCGAGGTTGGGTCGATTTCTTGAGAAGCAGGTGTCCTTCCCCAACGCAGTATGGTTTTCGTAATGGCTTGGGAACTTCTGATGCTCTGCTTCACATTTCTCACGTGGTGCAGCTGGCTCTTGATGGGGGTCATGAGGCAAGGTTGGTGCAGCTTGACTTCAGTGCTGCCTTTGATCGCGTGAATTACCTTGGGTTGCTCCATAAGCTAAGATTGATGGGTATTGGTGGTCCAGTTTTCGCTGTAATTAGTCAGTTTCATCTGGCAGACGTCAATGTGTAATTGTTGATGGGAAGAGTAGTGAGTTTTTGGACGTTGTTTCTGGTGTCCCACAGGGTAATGTTCTGGGTCCTTTCTTGTTCATCGTATATACAGTGGACCTGTTTGATCTTGTTAATAATTAACTCATTGGTTACGCTGATGATGTTACTTTGTTGGCTGTTTGTAATAAGCCTAGAGATAGGTTGGAGGTGTCAGAATCCGTTCAGCGTTGTTTGGGAGTGATTGACTCTTGGTGTTCTCGGTGGGGGATGAGGCTATATGCGGGCAGGACTAAGACCATGCTCTTGTCTAGGTCACGTACAGTGAGACTTCTTTCCCAGCGCTGATGACTTGGTAATCTTGGGTGTTAATTTTGATCCAAACTTGACATTTGAACCTCACATTCGTTCGGTTGCCTCACGAGCATCGCAAAATTTTGGTCGTGTGAGACGTGCTTGGAGGTTGTTTGGCTCGGTAGAGTTGACACGTCGCTGCTTTAATTGCTAAGTCCTCCCTCTTCTGGAATACTGCTCTGTAGTCTGGGGTTCTGCTGCCGATTGCCATCTGTGTTTGCTTGACAGAGTGGTTCGTCGATGTGCGTTCATGCTGGATAGTGTTGTGCCTTGTGATTTGGCACATCCTCGCAGACTTTGTGGGGTCTGCTTGCTATACAAGATATGTAATTGCCCTAGTCATTCGCTGAGTTTTTTCCGGAGCCATTTGTTCGAGTGAGGTCTACTCGACGTAGTGATGCTCTTCACGAGTGTGCCTTGAAACCTGTAAGATACCATACGGGCCAGCATTCTCGTTCATATTTTCCATCATGTATGGATGTGTGAAATGGTCTTGAGGGCTCTGTCTTAGCTGGTGCGGGTACTAGCAGCTTTAAACGTTCTGTACACAGAGCTATCCTGTGATTTCGGTTCTTCTATTTTTTTCTTTCTATTTTTCTTGCTCGCTGGGCTGGTTGCGTGGGGGTTTGTCAACCTCATGGAGTTCCTCCGTTCCCACGTCTCCAATTTAGTGCAATTTAATAATAATAATCTGAAAGTTACTCGTATATTATTAGAGATAAGCTACAATCTCATGAAATAATATGTGATATGTATTTCATATGCATATTCTCAATATGACTGCATTCTATGAGATAGTACTTTCCTAATATTGACGATTTTTGTCATTAAATACTTTTAATATAGTCATTCATCGGCAAAACGGATGCAATGCAAAAGGAATATGGGTTTAACGTCTTTTCTTGCCTAATGCATTGATTTTATTTCATAGTATGACATTAGACCATCTAGTAATACACCAAATGCTTTTCTACTCTCTTCATGTCCTTCTTCTTCGCATACCTGCTGCTTTAATGTCTCTGCTGTATTTAAATACTCCTGAATTTTTAGAATGGATTCGTTCGTGGTGTCCTCTGTGTCGCTCTCAGCAAGATTTGTAGGATTTTGTTGAAATATTTGATCTGCATTAGTATTCTGTACTATCAGTAGAAGGTCAGAATTAGTCGGATCTCGATCGTCACTTTGTAGCAATTCCGTTATCTCAGCAGCTAGAACAAATTTCCCCAAAAACCTGCAGAATGCGCAAGTTCAATAGTTTCTTCAATGGTCTCGCTCAATGGCGTTACATTCCTCTGCTGGCAATATGCACTCTGACCATAATTAGCCAACCGGGTATTCATTGTTGACAGCTTTACTTCGTTCCATGACTGCTTTATATTTTTATAAGTATTTTTATAGTATAATTTTTCCAGAATGAAGTCAGTATGGGGAGTACCAATATGTGTATGATAACTAGCCTGGTACATGGGCTGGTAACAATAACAATGGCAGGAATTGATTTTTATCCAGAAACTCGGTCATTCATACAACAAGCAATCAGTGAATGCCGGCTAGCTGTTACAGTCAAATCAGCAAGACAAGGATCCAACAATGCAAAATCACGGAACTCCAGTAAATACTATGTTTGTTAATATGCGCTCACCTTTTCGTTGCTAAATGTCAGCAGAACAATTTGATTTACAGAAACCTAAGCCATTAAGCTAGCACCTTTCTATTTTTATGCTCCTATAACCGAATTAGCTCCAGGAAAAATTTACAGCTACGCAAACTTTGATGTGGGGCCCAAAGTATATAGTTATGTTATAAGGTTAATGAATATAGGCATGGAAATTCAAGTGAAGTACGAAATTACAACTGCACAAAACTGGATTTACAACTGCACAAAACAGGCACAACTGCATGTTAGAACAAACCCTGAATTAAATCTTTAATAAAAACTAACCATGAATTTATTTATAATTTATTTACTCTTTAATCTACTTTTATTCAATTAAACTGTAAATAGTAGTCAATTAATTTAACTTTTACAACATGTGCTGGTCGATACTTCATGTGACGGTATCATTAATGTCGTCAGCTGTATCTGTGGTTCACTTTAGTTGTCCACAAATCAAATTTTTCTGTGAAATCTATAAAAAAAAAACGAAATCTGCGCTCAGTGTGAGACCGCTCAGTAGAAACACGAGGCGTTCAGTGCGCAGCGCGATCAGTACGAACGCGCTCAGAAGGAAGTTCAAGTGTAGTTGTAAGTTACCACTAAGAGGGCGATATAGTCCTCATGGAAGCCCAGTTTCCTTAGCATTGCACAACTTCATACGACAGCAAATGACAAGCAGATGCTCTCCAGGCCGAACAGACATCGCCCTCCATGGCGCACACAGCGGTCACACAAATACACCTTAACTGTTGCTAGTACAGTATAGCTTTCTGTTCGCTGCAGCGCAGTGTAAAATCTGTCATCAGGTTTATCTAAAGCTAATTAAAATCTTAAAGCCAGGCACTAGGAATGTACATTTTCAATTAGTTGGAAAAATATTATAATAAGTGTCTTTTTATTTCAGACACTCCTTGCACACTTGCTGGTCAATGTTTCATTACTTTCATACATTTGTCAGACAATCCTGGCACTACTTAAATGTATATTAGTGCACTCAACCATGCATGCCGGCAAGCTATATTCTGCTATTAATTATTTTATATCAACAACAGTACTTCAACATATCAAGTCTCTGAGATGGTTGTTGCACTTATCGATAGTGAGATCATTCACTGCATGAACCTCACAAACTATCTTCGTCTCCTAATGGTTTTCAAGTTTTCATTCATTCTGATAGCGTGCCGGAACATTTACGTTGATAAATACCATGCATAACGAAACATTTGGCACAAACATGACTATGACCAGCCACAAACGGGCTGCAGAATACTTGTCGAAGAAGCTACATTATTTATCTGCACTAAAACAACAACATTTGCAGCACTAACATAAATATGCTGGGAAGCAACGTGAGTAGCCTGCCAAGTGCTCGCTTGCCATTACAGCACCTGAGCGCCATTGTTACCCTCTACGTCAACAATAGCCGCCGTCTGCGCCAATTGGAGCTGTGATGAGAAGCCTCATATGGCCATGGATTGCCAGGAGCGCTTTCAGCCATATAACGTGTAGCGCTTTTGTCTGCTGGGGAGGAGTGGCAAGTAACGAGACCTCTAAGCAATCATTTGCGGGCCAGGGACATCTGTACGGTCGACATTATTACTAACTACAGAATGTATATAATTAGCTTTTTCTTAGAAGGAAGGGGGAGGGGTGAATGAGTTTGTGAACTACCTTCTTAATAAATAAATGCTGAATGCCTTGTAAACGGCTTTATTGTAGTTATACCAGTCTTTGTTGCTTCCAGGCTGATAATAAATAATAATACATACGCGTTATTATACGATAAATGCTTATAAGTAAATGAAAGTTAATTTAACCCTACCTCCGCTGGGTAACCCTCACGCACTGTTTCTTGATACACACATAGGCCAACTGGCCCCAGACGAGTATACGGCTGCAGTTGATCACAGATCGTTAAGAGCTGTGGTGCCATCGACGTTAGGCTCTTGTACAGCATCCGACGCCCTCCCCATCCGACCTACCCCATTTCTGGCTAAAGTCAGTATCCCCGCAATAGCTTTGCAGACATCAAACCCTGAGTAACCACGCCAAGCTCCTCAAGAGATCGCCTGCCTGGGTGGCATTCGTTCTGCTGACTTACGAGTTGCTTTTCTAACCTGCCGTTAGTGCGGGTACGCTAGAGGATGCGTTAAGTGATGTCAAATATTGAGATTAGATTTTTAAAAACAAAATGAGTTACATACACAATCAGAAGTGCGGATGTTGTAGTTTGTTTCCACTACTGCTAAAAATTGCAGAGTATATTGGCATAAAAAATTCGGTTCGTACTATTTTAGTTCTAAAATTAGTCAAACTGCATTTCTAATTGCAAGCCATATCTCTTGTACGACACAGGTTCAGTCAATTGTAACACACGATATAACTTCAGGCGCGAGTTCATGCAAAAAGTAACAGGCATTTATTTTTCCCATTTTGAAATTATTAAGGGTTAATATCTTCCAAAACTACAAATCTGAAAAAATAAAGAGTATACTGTTAACAACTTGAAAAAATAGAGCATTTAGACCTTACGTTCGACACCGAGGGTGCTTATGAACAACTTCATATATAGCAAGGGGCAGAGATGTCAGTGGGAGGTGTAAAATGCGAATGTTCATTATCATTTACTGTGGTAGGGGCATTCAGCGAGGGAAGCAAATGCCAGTGTCTCGCACTAATCGAAAAGTATGCGAATAGTGTTCAAAAGATAATGTAGCGTTACAACATTTATCGATCGCTGCTTTTATCTTTATTTATGGTAATTATGTTTTACTTCATCTCATTGGAACGGTTTCACCAAAGTGTGTATGTATGGAACTGTTGCACAGCATAACTACAGCACCAGACTGTCCTGTACAGGTACACGAGGTGCAGCAGAGTTTGGCTCATTATCCAGGGTCAGGGATTTGAGAAGATAGGTAAGTAAGGGCACTGCCGTGCTCAGAGCCTCAGGTTCAGATCCAATTGTTTCCCTTACTTATCAATTCTTCAACTCTGGGCAAGACTGATAGCTTCCCTAGCGGGATAACTCCACGCAAAAAGGTGACCGAGCCAGCGAAATACTGTACGTGTAAATTGGCTATGCACGATACCGTACACTGGAGTAAAAAAACTAGAGAAAAAAATGTTTAGCAAGACAATAGCTAATGTATCTTCTACCCAATTTCAGTGAAAGTTTCACTGTTTATTTTCCAAATAAACTCTTCTACTGGCTGAAAATTCCATTGGGAAAAGCAGGGAAG
>LQNS02276926.1:2183398-2200656 GCA_001587735.2 Parhyale hawaiensis | reverse complement strand
TTATAACCTGACTCCTCGATATCCTTGACGGTACCTTCTTCGATGGTGATTCCCTCAGACGCAGTAACCTCTCCCCGTTCGATGTTAAGGACTCCGCACTTACTGATGCCGAACTACATTTTGATGTCTTGTGAGTACTGATGGACTATGTTAAGGAGCTGCTCTACTTGTTCCTTTGATTTGGCGTAGAGCTTGAGGTCGTCCATGTAAAGCAGGTGGTTGAGCTTCATGCAAAAATGCAAAGAGACAAATCGATGGAAAACGTAAATGAATCTCAGCGAGAGCATCCAAAACATATATCTAAATTCGCTTAACACAACAATGACAGCGGGCAATGGAAGGAAACGTCGTAATAAATTCGAACTTAGTCATTATCTATGTCCCAAAATCAAGGCATTCCCGAAAAACATAGTTATCAACACACAAAGTTCGTACTTCGAGATTGGTCATCGCTATAATTTTTGCCGTGAGAAACGAAAAACAGTGCCTCATCCGACCATGATATAAAATTTATAATATGACACCATGATTGATTTAGGAATTTCAGATTAAAAAACACAACTCACGCTCAATATTTATTGCAAACAAAGCTTTGGTACTGAAGTTTAAGATGCCCGACATGCTTGAAATTAGAAAAGTTTATTTTACGCTTGAACATTCGGGTACATGGTTGAAGATAAATTTTACCGTGCAATAAGTGATGGCAAACATTAAATTGATGATAATCTACAAGGAAGACTCTGCTTAATCCATGGAGAGATGTGGTCAGCCTCTTCCCGTAAACCGAGCAGGTCATAAACATTGTTCCGTAATGAACATTTTCATACATTTGGCTCCACATTACCCGGCTTAATACAAAGTTTGCGTACCGGCTAAGCACATCTTTGTCTACCCCAACTCTTACTTGCTAACCCTTTTTAGAAGTCATTGTACCTTCTTTTCAATTTTTATTCACCTTAAAACTATGCCATCATGAAGCTCGTTGGCTAAACGATTGCCCAAACAACTTCAAACCTATCCACTATAAACGTTTCGTAGATGACACCTTCCTCATATTAAAAAACCAAATAGATTCGGATTCTTTTCTGCAGTATATGAATAGTAAACGACCTTATATGAAATTCACCGCTGAAAGTCAATCAAACAATTCATGAGCTTATCTAGATATTTTAATAACTAGTCAAAACTCAACACTGACCACTAGAATTTACAGAAAACCCACATTCTCAGGTCTCGGGACCAGTTTCTTCAGTCACTGCTATGATCAATTTAAATCGATGCAATAAAAACTTTACTATTTCGGGCATAACATTTGTCTTCTTCCTACCTTGCATTTTCTAATGAAATAGACTCTCTCAGAACATTTTTTAAAAATAACGGTTATCCACACCATTTTCTGGACCACTACTGCAAGCGGTTCCATGAAAACTGTTCGATCCAGGCATAACTAAACATTCTGTCTGCAAAGTAGACTTTTTTCATTCGCTTCCATATTACAACAAGGACTCTGTCAACACGGTTAACACTCGAAAATCTTTCCTCTCTGAAACTTCCTGCATCTTAATTTCAAATTTTCATAAAAAAACTCCTTCGCCATAGGGTCCTATTTTAAATTCAAACACAAGCCTCCTACACCTCTCCTGTCTAGTGTTATCTACAAATATCAATGCAAAAGCTGCAATGCTGTGTACATAGGTAGCACTAGACAACATTTCAAAGCTCGAATCTATCAACATTTAGGCGTATCCAGTAGAACCGGTCAACACCTCGCAAAACCTGCTCATTGTGCTCCCCGTCTCCATGCTGAACAAAATAATCAACCTATCAGCACGAAAGACTTCTCAATCATAGACTTTTCTACCCCACTCGAACTCACAACACTAGAATCTCTGTACATCTGTAGAGCAAAACCTAGCCTCAACATTATGACCTCGGCTGTACCTTTACACACGGTTCATGCCTGACCCATTGTCCTCTGACTGTATAGACGTTGACATCTGGACCCTCCAAGCCCGCTCCATTCAGTTGCATTTTAGACCTCTTCCGAACTACATCTCAGCTCCCCACAATTTTAAAAATAAAAAGAATTGTGTTTAAATTTGATAGGTTACCTTAGATATTTTCTACTTCTGAAGATGGGAGGCATTCCCGAAACATTAAGTTTTATATGATTAGTCAATTTAATTTTTAGAAATTAAAACCTAGCCTAGCCTAGAAAACACGTTTTCCAACTTTGCACATATCGAAACATTCCTCACTGTTCCTCTTACACATTCTTCAAACGACGATTCAGGAGCGGTCCGCCGTCCCGACAAAAGCATACACTATTTACCTGATGATGTATACAGCGAAGGTTTGTGGCTTTGATAAACGATGCAATACTGCGACTCTCCGTGCAGGCCTACAACACATTTGAACACTTCACAACCCTTTCTTCAAACGATGATTCAGGAGCTGTCCGCTGTCCCGTCAAAAGCATACAGTATTTCCCTGATGATGTATACTACGAAGGTACGTGTCTTTCAGAAACGATGCGATACAGCGGCTCCTCATGCAGGCCTGCAACATATTTGAACATATCGCACCTAACTTGATGATCACGCAGCAAACTCTACGTAGTCTGGATTCGTGCTTTGTAGATCGATGTAATGCTGCACCAACCCGTGCCGGTTTGTAAAATATTTACACGCATCGCACCTATCTCGTTGATAACGATGCAAACTCCGTTGTCCCCTCTGTCTTATCAAATATTTCCTCGATGGCGAATCGCTGCAAAGGTTCGTGACATCGAAATATTGACGAAGTATATATACCAGTAAACGTGGACCATGTTGAAGGTAAGCTTCATCCAGCTCCTTTCGATGAATGACGTAGCCTTTGGATGAAACATCGTGCCCATTAATTTACAAAGAGGACCCAAAACATCGACGTTGAAAAAATATAGTTCATGTTACTGAAGACGTCTCACGGGGTGCCCACTAGAAGCAAGGCGACGGGTTCACTGATCCCATAAAATCGATTGCTATCGATGAAAGTTTCTATCAAGCGGCCATGCTAGATTTTGCATTATTGAGCAAATTTGCTCTTGAATCTGCCGGTGTCTCAGTGAAATCGATGACGCGCTGACGCCTTGACTAGGCGTTGGGGTGGAGGCACTACAAATTTACCCAAAACCGGGGATTCCTTTATTTCAACTAATTTAACACAACACTGTATATTGCAGCCCCAGCGGGGTCAGCGGTAGCCACGGTAGCAGCATGCTTCCGTTCGCAGCTCTAACACCTTGTATCGCTCGCAGGTTCGAGACCAAGCCAGGCACGCGAGCTCTTTGTTGATCTAGGTGTGCTGACTCGGCAGTTGTGTGCAGTTGTGTGAGTGGGGGATCTCTGGTCATTTGTTCCTTCCGTCAAATTGGCGCCATAGTTCTTGGTGACCCGAGGTCGAGTGCAACTACGCTTACTCCTCTGGGGCCCGTGGGCCTATACCCGCAGCGCAAACCAGTGCATGTGGGTTTCCCAGGTGGGGTGTGGTCTAAGTTGACTTTCTCTTTACCTAGATGCCTAGTTGAGCACCGTGCCCTGAACTGATTCTGTATCTTTTCCTGACCCAAGTGGAACGTTGTCATTCGGATCCTCCCATGATTTGTCCTAACCAATTACGTGTTTTAAAATCGTGAGTTTCGCTTCCCTCGGCTCATTCCCTCATAACTAAACCTATGCATAAAATTGGAACAACCCTCATGATGCTTCAGCAAATGGTATGCGCCTGCGAATTTATCCGTTTTTAAGAAGCTGTCTCTCGATGTTATCTATTTCCTCATTGGTTGCTCGCCTTATTTCAGAAAGCTCCACATACATTATAGCTGTCGCTTGCTCCTGCCAAGAAAAAATAAAAAAAATGCAAACTTCTCACTAAAAAAATATCAGTTACAAGCATCTCCGTTGTCCTTTCACGCTTAATTTATTTTTGGAGGCTCGACTTTCTGAGCCTTAGCCTGGTTTACGTTTTTGTTTTACTCCCAGAACCCTTCAATTTTCTCTGGGGCTGTCTAAACATAAAGACCTGCACGACCCATTTTAAAAGAGATAACTACCTTTAGTTAGTGAGTGAAACCTAATAGCTACCGTCTCAATTCCCTCTTCTTGTACTGCCCCAGCGTCGAAATCACAAATCAATTTGGTTGTCAAGTTCGCTTGACCACAGCCTCACCTCTAAAACCTGACACAATGTTTCCCTCAAGTTTTTCTGAGCTAAAATCGCCCTCGCTACCCAATATAATTCACTTTCATTGTTCAAAACAAAACTGATTGTTCTGCACTTGCTCAAACATTTGTACCAAATTTCATTGTGAGAAACTATTGTGGTAGAAATAGTTTTGTAAAAAAATTGTGTAAACTATTTTTGTTGAGGATACGGCAATTAAATAAATTAAGCGACCTATCACCACATGTATACATATGTATCACGATATCCTAACACATTCTAAGGTCTTCACTGCCCAGTGAAATGTAGAGAAGCTAACAGAACTTTTCTTAGCCAATGCTGACAATGAACCGGTTGGATTGGCTTTCCATGCTTCTTATAAAATCAGTAAAGAAGCGGGATTTGATCTTTTCTTGGTAGCTCTGCAATCTTGGCTGCTTTTTTTTCTAAAAAGCTTGCAATCATCGTAAACTGTCAGCTTAGGATGCTATAGACTTGTTGCAACACAGCCTAGTGTGCTGCCTGCACAACGAATTCTTAAATTGCTTAACGTTTAGACTGCTGCGGCCGTTGCGAGGTGTTTGTGCTAATAGTCTGAAGACCATGCCATTGATTGTTGATACAACTAAGCATAAGGGGCAGAGTTGCCACGTTTAGAGTGTAATGCGGCTTCGACGGTTTTAAAATTTATTCGGTTATATGTGTAGAACCGGTAGCAGTCGGATGCTTGCATTCTTTTTATGAAATATCATGTGATATTTGGCTCCATTTTCCTTACAGAGCGTTGTAAGCTTCAGGACACTTTTTTCTTGCTTGCTGCGTGAATGCAAAGCATCACTCTTGGCCACCGAATTCAATTAGACTGAGATCTGGTGATTGTCATGGCCAAGTGAGCATTTGCTTTATTAAACCATACAGTCATCGCTTAATTTAATCTCTCGCTTAGAATCGTTGTCCTGTTGAAATTATTATCTTCGTCCAAGTCCAAAGTTCTGAGCATTCCACTTGAACCTTTCCTCAAGGATCTTTCCATAATTTTCTTTTCCCATAGTTCCTTCTCCCCGGTGAAAAGCGCCTACACAAGACGCAGAAACGCAGACCACATTATGGGTCCTCCGCCCTGTTTCATTGGGGGAATATTCAGTCTTTATCGGGAAGCTACATTCTCCACATTTCCTCCCATATGTTTCACAACCTTATTGTAACCACTGAACAGATCCTCGTCTCATCCGCGTACAAAAAAAAAGACTCCAAAAATTTTATCTTGAACCACAAGTTCCCTGGCAAATTACAATGAAGCTTTTAAATTAACATGGCTCAGCCCCAGTGTGAGTCTTTCCTATGTTATTCAAATACTGCTTGAAAATCAGATAGCGCCATCAAATTTAAAAGACCCCTCTCTTTAGCAATCATTCAATAATTTGTTGAGAAATATAAATAAAAACTGATGCAAAACTGAATCCTTCAAGCGCTCTGTTTCTCACCGCTATGCAGTGAAAAAGGAAGTTTTGCTGTGGCAAAGCGCTGCATTTGGACACTGATGCATGTTTTAGTTACTCTTTTTATCAAAACTAAACATTATTGAATTGTTCTGCAAATGTCTTGAGTTTCCCATTGTACGCCTTTACGAGTCAACAACGTTATAGAAGCTACAGTATATACAACAGAGAATAGCAGCGGAACGCTAATATATCCATGAGCTCCATAAGTTACGTAGTGCGTGCAGGCCGCAAACATCCTAGAAACAGCCTAGATATCCCTATCGATTTACCGAAAGTTACAAAGTTACTGCTGGTGTGAGATAAATGTTGACAGTGGCATTACTATTTAGCATACAAATATTCAACGGTCTGGAATACATAAACACAAGCGAAGTCCCGCACGCAGTCTTGCGTACCCGGCATAAATTCAACATTTCAGTTCTCTGTATAATATTATCATTGTTATTATCAAAACTAAGCTACAGTTTCAAGTGACAAGAAAAAAGAGCCTAAGCGCAGATTAAGCGATTCTAAAACGAACACAACATTCAGTGCTGACTTGAACGCCAGCAGACACACACGGCCGAACACAGATCCAGGCAATAAATTCCAAGTCTGCGCAGTTCTGGAGATAAAAACACTAATTGCACTTACGAGTTGGGCACCTATCAGTCTCTAATGATGTAAGAATTGCATTCTCAACAAATAGATGGTTAGTTGTACAGCTATGCAGAAAATTTGAAAGTAGAAATGACACCGAGAATGGATTTGGCTTGTGCAGAAGTTAATGCACCATTCTGACTATTTCATACTGAAGTTATAATAATAATATCTGAACGCTCAGCTTGAAACAGCGGACATCATTCGCAAGGTGCTCTGAGCCTTAGGTCGCGGGATGTGACCCGGCGCCGGAGTGTAGAGCTGAACATCGCTCAGCCGATCCAATTTGGGTCGTGAAATCCCCTCGATGATATCTGAAGAATACAATGAGAAGCACAGTAGAAATTTACCCACGACGCGCGTTTCGCCGTACCTCGCTCGGGTCATCAGGTGGGAGGTCGAAGATGGTCGAATTCGATGGCATTAAAATTTTTTGAAATTTTAGCAGGATATCACAGTAAGATATAGCTATGATACAAAGGGTTCCAAAGCTATAAATAACTTGAATAAAGCAAATGTTTCTTCAATTTCGAAACACTACCCGCTGCGTCGACTCCAACTACAGCACATACAGTAGATGCACCGAGGCAGTGTTTCAAAATTGAAGAAACATTTACTTTATTCAAAATTGTATTTATAGCTTTGGAACCCTTGGTATCATACTAACATCTCACTGTCTTATCCGGCCAAAATTTTCGCCAAATTTTAATGTCTTCAAATTCGACCATCTTCGACCTCCCACCTGAAGAGCCGAGGTACGGCGAAACGCGCGTTGTGGGTAAATTTCTACTGTGCTTATCATCGTTTTCTTCAGAAATTGATGTAATTCCATCCCAAGACAATAAATAATAATAATAATTTTATTGAATGCAATGATCTTACATAATATTCGTAGCACATGGATGAGGAACTATAGCCTGATTTAGACAAAAATAGTACAGTGATTCAACCCCCTATATATAGATAGTGCTAAGAACTAACTAACTACCAACGCAGCCGTTGTCGGAGGTGGACGTGTACCGCTCCTGTCCTTGTGGCTGTTTCCAAGTGACGTCATAATTCAACGGCTGTCCGTAGCTGCTACAGATTGTACTGTATGAATAATTTATTCAAACAGCAGGAAGTATTAGAAATTATTAAAGCGCTGAAGACCAGTCAGTTGAATCGTACGTCGTTGATTAAGGTCTTCTGTTTTGTTTCGGCGCTTGTTTCTTGAATTCTCCATGAGCAAGCAGACGAGATGAGTGCCATGAAGATCAGGGTCAAGAGTCCAGTTATCAATGACCGGAAAAAGGCTGAGTTTCTTAATTTGCGTTCTCATTTCGGTGTGAAACACTTTCCCGGCAGCGGTGGGCACTGGTAGTGGGACTCAGCGTGGACAAGCGATACACTTCACTGGTGTGGAATCCTCGCTGATCAAAAGTTTTACATGTGTCGCCTTAGCTTTATTTAAATCATCTGAAGGTGGTGAGCCATTCGAGCCTTCCTTTGTCTCTCTTAGAAAAGCTTAGTACTTATTTAGGGAGGCCTAAACTAACTTATGCTACTACAAAAACGCTTTTGATAAATCGGTCAGTTCTGGACGCATTCACAGTAAGTAAAAAAGAAAATAATAAGAAATTCAACAGATCCCGTAGTTGAATATGTGATAAAAAATCATAAAGACCGAAGTAAAAACTATTGAGTAAATGGATGTAAACGCGAATTTGAGCAATACAGTATAAAGCGTGAGTTGAAAAGATTGGAGAGTATAACGAACTGATTGTGCCTCCAAATCGAGAGACCAAACAAAGCATACATTTGAGGAAAGAAAACCCAGAAACAAAATACTGAATCCCGTGTGGTCGCATGAGATGACTGTATTATGATCACAATAAAATGAGTGCCAATAGATACAAGAAAGCATTGCTTAATAATATATTGTAGTTTCTTTGCATCATCTGCAAGCGCAAGGTTATACGATTTACTTGGCGTTATTTTCGTCGATAGGAGTAAGGGTAGACGGGCTACGATACGTCAGACGTAGTTCGCCATGGGTTACCTGACGTGCTTTAGTTTAGACGGAGGGGGTTATATGTACATATTTGGATGAGGTCGAACTAAGAAAGGTAGTAATAGCGTAGCTTAGGAATGGCACATAATAGAAAATAAAGATATTCATTAACCGTGTAATTTCCACGGGTGCCACTTGTTATTATTAATTGGGCAACAGGGAAGATTGAAATGTCGTGTATACAGCAGCCACATCAATAAGAAATAACTAATGAATAATGAAGAAGCAAATTAAAAAATGCATCAATGAACAATGTCCTACCCGCCAGCAACTGGGAAATACATAGCTCGGCTAACAGGTAACCTTAGAGATACGCACATGACTCACTCTAAACACAGCTCAATCTCCAACTAACAAAATAATTTGCATTTTTGCTAATTGCTCTGGACAGTCCAAAGATATTGTTTAAGTTTTATTTTGAACGTTTGGAGAGAAGTAGAGCGCTTAACGGTAATTGGCAATCCGTTCCAGCTTTTACAGAATTGAAAAATAACGAGGTTTGGCAGACAGCCCTCTGATAGAACGGAATAATTAGGCTGCCTTCAGTTCGAAGCCTGGTATTATGTTGGTGCGTCATTGTTAGTTCATTGTAGGCTACATTGAAATATTTATTACGATTTCAACAGTAATATTTATAGAATTTAATTGCAGTGCAATACTCGTATAACTGTTGCAGGCACAGCACACGGCAATGTGCCAGTAAGCTTCATCTGTGCTATGGGCGCGACCTTCAGCTATAGGAGCCGCACGCACCTGTTCTGTAGCCTAACTACGGCATTGAAGCCAACCCTACTAGCTCCACCCCATAGAGTTATACCGTACAGCAGATGGGGATACATGAGAGAAAAATACAATTTCTGCAGAACATGACCTGGTACATACCAACTTGAGTTATACATACATTACTCCAAGACATTTAGATAAGTTTGACCTAGTGCTGCCAATATGCTGGGAAAAAGACAATCGTTCATCAAGTACTAATGCGAGAAATTGATGCTGGCGTCCATGTCTACAGTCACTCCTCTGATGCTGATATGAGAATCTGTTTCAGTTTTTAGATTAGAAAATATCATGTAGGAAGTTTTACCAATATTCAGCGACAGTCGGTTGGCACACAGCCATCTATCAATTTGCTCTAGGGCCAAGTTAGTTTCGCGATACAAACGTTTCAAGTCTGACCCAAAAATGTAAACAGTAGTATCGTCAGCAAAATGCATAAACTCAAATGTAAGAGAAGCCTTATTCATATCATTAATGTATATTAAAATGAGCAGAGGGCCTAATATTGAACCCTGAGGCACACCGGTCTCTACGCGTACGCTAGAGGAAAGAGAACCATTAACACAGACTCTTTGGTGTCAGACTGTCAGACAAGTAGGATACTAACCTACCCCAGACAAACTCACGGATACCGACTGAATACAATTTATGCAGGAGTATTGTATGGTTGACGGTGTGGTATGCTTTGGAGAAATAAAAAAATTTAGCAAGCACATATGTTTTGGAATTGAAACAGTGAAAAATATTATGACAAAACCTGAGGACTGCATCACTTATGGCACAAGACTCCCTAAATCCAAACTGGTTAGAGGAAATAACAATATACTTGCTGAAGAAACCATTCAATCTGATAAACCTCATACGTTCTAATACCTTATTTAAAAAAAACAGTGTTGATATTGGACGATAATTTATGGGAAGGCTTTTATTACCACTTTTAAACACCGGAACAACACGCGCACATTTCATGCTATCGGGATACACACCTTGAAAGAGAGGAGAAATAAATCATGCGGCTAAAGTAGGGGCAATAACATCTGATAATTAGAGCACTCTGAGAGCGCATACCTCCGCCAAGTGACGCAACGGTAACGAAAAATTGAAATTGGCACTAAGACCATGATTTATTTTGTATTAATTTCAAAATCTAATCATTTGTGCCTTTTGATGGTACTAACAGTTTCTGCTATTTTTTGATGATCCTTTCATTAACTGTTTGAGTTATGCTGCTAACAAACATTATGATAACCATAAGTCAAACTTACAAACGAACCAACCGATCTGCACAAAAATTTAATCATTTATATCTTTTAAGATTAATTACAACTCCTGCAAATTTCATAAAGAACCAATATAAACTTTTTGAGTTATTGCGTAACAAACAATATGACAAATACAATTCTAACGTAGAAAAGAATCAGCCGATCTGCACCAAAATTTAACCATTTTTGCCTTTTAGCATTATTAACAACTCCTGTAAATTTCATAAAGATCCATTCAAAACTTTCTGAGTTATTGCACAACAAGCATTATAACAAACACAACTTAAACATAGCAATGAATCACCCGATCTGCACCAACATTTAATCATTCATAACTTTTAGCATAACTAACAATTCCTGCAAGTTTCATAAAGATTCACTCAAAACTTTTTGTGTTATTGCGCCAACAAACATAAAATCAAACAAACATGGGAATGAACAAACAAACAGATCAACACAAAAATTCGCTCATGTACTCCTTATGATATACCTAACAACTCATGTAAATTTCATAATAATCCGTCCATAACTTTTTTGAGTTGTGGCATTGAGAAAAATGAGGCAGACAAACAAACAAACGGATGGACGGGTCATCACTAAAAGTTAACCATCTGTTCCTCCTGAAATACCAAACAATCCCTGAGTTATCTTGGTGACAGACAGAAAAACAGACAGTAAGGCAAACAACCAAACAGACAGACAGATAAACCCGACAAAACATAACTTCCTTGGCGGAGGTAAGTATTTGAAAAGAAATGAAGGAACGGATCCTGTATCGCAGCCCTTGTTTCGCAACGGACCGTATTACGCGTGCTACTTCGCGTTCGTCAGCTTTTACAAAGACGAATTAGTGAACGGCGTGAGATAGCTGCGTGGAGCTATATCAACAAAGGGGTTATTGTCTTCTAGTATTTTTGATACTGTTGCGAAGTAAATCATTAAATACTTCTGCTACTTGCACGTTTTCAGTTATGAGATTTGTGCCATTATTTAATCTTATACGAGGAGAATTTTTAACTCTAGTTGGCTTCAAAAGTTCGTTTATACATTTCCATATTGCTTACCATTATTCCTACATGTATTAAACCTATTACTTTAATAAGCGAGCTTGGCATTACGAATAATGGTACTAGTTCTATTACGACATCGCTTATATACCTCCCAGTCACACTCTCCCGAACAATAGCCTCGATCCAGTCTGTGTTTGTGCGCAATATGTGACCGCTCGTCGGCAGTTGCCCAATGACACATGGATCTCTTTACTGAGATCGTTTTAGTTCTCATAGAACAGCGCTTATCATAGGAATCAAATTAATACAGTTGAAATTCATGAAATTGAGTGTGTACAGGAGGGTGGTGAAACAAGGATGACACTTCAGATTGCCCTGCAGTGAGCGCCGTAACGCGATGGTCCCTAAACCTAACTTCCAACATATCGTCTGTGCAGCCACGCATTCCAGGCGCAACTAATAAAGCGGGAAAATTGTCACTCACGTCCAACGTTATGGCACCAGCGGTACGCGGTTCCAAAATATTTGTCCATACGCGGTCCAAAATTGTACTGGATTCGCCACAGATACGACTTGTTGGCAAAGTAATACTCGAGCGGTATCTGCGTCAAAAAATTCCTCCGCAAAGTCCGAACCACTCGCCGTCATCGTCGAATTACCGATATCCACATTGAAATCGCCAGTTATAAACCAAGTCCAAGAACGACGCAATTGGTCCACAACACCAGTAAAGAAAGTATCATTAAATACACTTGAGCCTCCTACTGAGCGCTTCGGCGTTCCGGAAGCAAGCGCGCAGTGCATGTCATGTGCACAGTGAGAACAAGGGTACTATTCCGGTTGCTATGGCAACATTACGTTAGAGAAAACTTTTTGAAGAGTAACTGATATATATTAGAATATGGAATGAATAGAATTTATAACACGAAGGCACTCGCTAAACAATAGAATCGCCTTTTTATTTTATTTTTTCAGCTGTATCAGGAAGTTGGTCCAACGGTATCCCTGAGAGGAGATGAACAGGCTGGTGCCATAGCTGGGTACTCAGTCTTCCGTAGTCTCTCTCTTCCATCAGGTAGTACCACCTGATGTTCTTTTCCTTTCCTTTCTCTTCTTCTTCTTTTCGGCCAAAGCCCGTACTGGTGATGGGAGGGTCTGAGGCGCGTGGATAGCTGGCCGTTTTCGTAGCTGTCGTTACTGTCGATTTGTTTTGCTTTATAATGCTTGATATTATCTTTTGTTTAAGGTGATTATTTTTCTACTTTTTTTTGGGCCTGATAGTTCGCTATCCGGATCTGGAGGAGAACCTTGGTCCTTGTGGTTCTGGTTCTCGCCCCCTGCCGTATTTTGTGTGCCAACGTTCGGGGTCTCTTTGGTAATTTGGCTGAGCTCTCGGTCGCCTATTCCAATTATGATCTGGTGATGTGTTCGGAGACTCTAGTCTCAAGCAATTGTCATGTTTATGAGTTGATGATCCCGAACTTTGAGAAACCGGTGCTGCGGTTGCGAGACTCATGCCCTGGATGTAAAGGTCTGGCTGCTTACGTTCGAAAGGGTGTTGTTGTATCTAGGCAGAGTAAATATGAGTGTCCATGCTGTGAGACGATGGTGCTTCGAGTCTGTGGCTCATTCAGGAACGTTCATTTATTTTCAGTGTATCGTAGCCCGTCTGCTGATGATAGGGCTTTTGATTGTCTCTTAGATGCAATGGCCAGGATTCAGTCCTCGGATAGGCGTTCTGCTTTTGTCTATATGGGCGATTTTAATTGTCACCATGTGGAATGGTTGGGTTCTGGGAGGACCGATTGCCATGGCCATGCAGCCTTCGATTTTGCGACTGCCTCTGGTTGTTAGCAGTTGGTTGAGGGTCCCACCCATTTGATGGGAGGTGTTCTTTACCTCCTGATGACTTTACATTCCAGATTTGGTTGGAGCGTCAGTGGTATCTCCCATTGGTTCTTCGGACTATGGCGCCCTCTCTGCGACGCTGCGAGTCCGTCAGCGGGTCCCCAGACTCACTATTAGGCATGAAATATTTTGAAGTCCAGAGTAAATTTGGACACCGTCTCTGGTGCCATCCTTGCGCTACCTTGGGGTGTTGTGAGAGAGTCTCCTGATCTGACTTCTCCTTGGATCGGCTTTTCTCTGACATGGTTCGTGCACATGTCCCTTCCCGCTTCATTACGGTCAGGACAGGCGATGAACCCTGGTTTGATGATATGCCCGTTGGCGTATTAGCCGGTCTGCTGTTGACTTTCAGCGTTTCTGGGAACTGCGGCATGGGGCTGGGGCTACTTATGAGGAAGCTGAGAGGGAGCATAATTTGAGGTCCAGGGAATTGTTAGCTTCGTCTGTTGGCGCACCTTAAAGAGTGCCGTGCTTGGTGTAAGCTCTTCTGTCCCCTAGGGCTTTAATTGATGCTGGCGGTGATCTTGTTCGGACTTTGCTGCCAAGGCGTGCGACCCTGAACCGAGGTTTTCCGATTTTGCTTTCAGATCTTCTGAAGTGCACCGCCTTCTTCTTGATATGGACCCCTATGGGGGCACTGATCCATCAGGTGTGTTTCCTCTTTTTCTTCGGAGAGTGGCTGGTGTGCTCGCAGCCTCGCTTACTTCTGTGTTCCGTTGGATTTACGGCTTGGCTCTTTTCCGGAATGCTGGCCTAGCTGTCGCTCATGTGACGCCTGTTCCCAAGGGCTCTGTCTCATCTCAAACCTCAGACTGTAGACTCATCTCGATCCCACCTGTCTTATCGAACGTTTTTGAGAGTTTGGTTGCGTCGAGGTTCTGTCGATTTCTTGAGAAGCAGGGCGTTCTTCCCCTAACGCAGTATGGTTTTCGTAAGGGCTTGGGAACTTCTGATGCTCTGCTTCACATTTCTCATGTGGTGCAGCTGGCTCTTGATGGGGGTCATGAGGCAAGGTTGGTGCAGCTTGACTTCAGTGCTGCCTTTGATCGCATGAATCACCTTGGGTTGCTCCATAAGCTAAGATTGATGGGTATTGGTGGTCCAGTTTTTGCTGTAATTAGTCAGTTTTCATATGGCAGACGTCAATGTGTAATTGTTGATGGGAAGAGTAGTGAGTTTTTGGACGTGGTTTCTGGTATCCCACAAGGTAATGTTCTGGGTCCTTTCTTGTTCATCGTATATACAGCGGACCTGTTTGATCTTGTTAATAATTAACTCGTTGGTTAGGCTGATGATGTTACTTTGCTGGCTGTTTGTAATAAGCCTAGGGATAGGTTGGAGGTGTCAGAATCCGTTCTGCGTGGTTTGGAAGTGATTGACTCTTGGTTTTTCTCGGTGGGGGATGAGGCTAAATGCGGGCAAGACTAAGACCATGCTCGTGTCTAGGTCACGTACAGTGCGTCTCCTTTCCCCGCGCTCATATTCGATGGTGTGCCACTTCCTGTGGTTGATGACTTGGTAATCTTGGGTGTTGATTTTTATCCAAATTGACGTTTGAGCCCCACATTTGTTCGGTTGCCTCACGAGCATCGCAGACAGAGATGGGCATGTAACTAGTTACTGTAACGGCTTAAGTAACGGGCGGTACTTTTTGTAACGAGTAACGGTATCGCCTTAGCAGTTTTAGAAACGCAACGAGTAACGGTAACGCCCAGGTTAATTTAAGCAAAAGTAACGGAAATTGCCGTTACTCGTTCCTCGTTACATTTGAAAATTTGCAAAAAATACGAAAGATGAGCTGTCGTCAAAAAGAAAGTTATCCTAAAGAAGTGGCATCCCGATTTAGAAGATGAATGCAAATTATGGCAATTTAAGTATAACCATAAGTTTAGGATGCATACATACATTTCAGAATTAAGATAAGAGTTTCCATTTCTAAAAGTTTACTTTAAAATTTTGTCCATAAAAACTCGAATTAGATGCACGTTTATACAGCTGTGCGAACTCACTAAATATTATTCGTACGACTCTTTGCAACGATAAGTAGCTACATACAGGTACGAATTTAAAATTATTCATTTTTTATTACTGTTCGTATGAGTTTAAACATTCAGAGAAAAAAAGAGAGTTTTGTCCGTAAAACAATATGACAGAGTTATTAAGAATTTCTGTGCCCCGCTCTATGTCACTGCATTAAATTTAAAGATCTCTTTAATTGTTTCTTCAATTGCTCGCACATACCAATCAAGAAAGTGCAGAGTACTGTATTACACTGGAAACAAGTTCGACTAATGAAAAGATAGCATCTAACCATTCAAGCCAAATTTGCTTTCTAGCGCTGTCAGATGGATCGCTGTGCGTGACATTAGCTTATAAGAATCAGTCGAATATACCAATTAGAACGCCTTGTGGCGTAAGACCAACATCCGCGGTGGAGGCAAGTTCAGTGCCGTCAGTTTTTACGGCCAACTAACTTATGACTTTTTCCATTTTTCATGTCTCAGACAACCCACCTGACTGCGTGAAAAAATAAACATATACAGGGTGTTTTTTTTATTGTACGGAAATATTTCAACTATTGGTAGAAAAACTCAGAATGAATCGATTTTCACGAGTAATAAAATGCCAAAAACTTTTAGTTTTCGAGTTATAATGACTTGACGAAATTTTAAATTTGAAGTAGGATGCTACGTGCGCACCAATGTTGACACTAATTTTGTTAGTTCGGTACGTTTTCCGACCACACCAAAGCAGTTTTCATTATCTTTACACCAAAAACTGCAAGTATTTTACGGTTAGAAAAAATTTTTGCTGTTTCAAGCTCAGCATTTAACGTAATCACCCTACTGTATGGCGGACAGTACGTTGTCAGAGTTTATAGCATGATTTTGGACCTCGTATGCAATTTCCAAAGTGGTTCATACAGCAGCGAGTAAGGGATCCCGATTTCTCCAAGCTCATTCTGTCCGAAGATGAAACGTATTTTACTCGCGATGGGATTTTTAAGATCCATAATTATCGTCATTGGGCTCAAGCTTAATAATTCTCATATCATTCGCCCAAATAATCACCAACATCGATTCAGTATCGGAAAACGTGCTGAACTAGCGCTAACATTGGTGTGCACGTAGCATCCTACTCAAAGTAGGAAATTTCTTTAAGTCATTATTACTCGGAAACAAATGGGTTTTAGCAATTTTATCACTCGTGAAAATCGATTTATTTTGAGTTTTTCTACCTATGGTTGAAATTTGTCAGTACAATAAAAAACACCCTATACATAATTATATCATGACTCCACTTCTTCTGCCGTTTTTGGGCGGACAGACAAAAAAATTCATCGCCATCATTTTTTATTACCAACTAACTCTAGTTTTTTGGCCGTGCTCACATCTAGGTCAACCAACCTGACTCCCTAGAAAAAATGATGAACATTGCTCAACTCCTTCTGCCTCCTCTTCTTTGGTAGAGTTACAGATTCAACGCCGTCATTTTTGATGGCCAGCTAATTGAAAATTTTTGTCATTTTTCACACGTCAGTCAACGCACCCGACTACCTACAAAAAATTCAACATTATGACCCAACTCCTGCTTTTTAAGGTTGACAGACAACAACATTCATCGTCGTCATTTTTTATGGCCAGCTAATTCTAGCTTTTTGGCATTACGACTGAAGTGATTCAGTGAGGTTGTGTAGTGACAGTGCTCTGTACAAGCGCAATTAACTGTCCAGACCATAGAGTCGTAGGCAATAAAACAATCGAGCGCCAGTGCTTTGTGAACGGCTACAATAAAATCTTATGAGGACAACCGCGAAGCCCGAAGTGCACGTATCGCATGTTAGTCAATTTGACATGGGGCGTAGCAGTAATAACAGAAATAAGAAGGGGAAAGAAGAACA
>LQNS02276926.1:2166167-2179821 GCA_001587735.2 Parhyale hawaiensis | reverse complement strand
GAGATAATTCGCTGCTGGCTCTCTCTTTGGTCGCAAACTGCGGCACCACAGAAGACACCCAGCAGAGTGACTCCACACACGTTGGGTGACGTGAACAACGTCACCTGGACTTCTTCCGAAGACTCTCAAGGTACTCAAGGTAGGTAAACCCACCAGACTCCCTGCAAAATATTATGAAAGTTACTCAACTCCTATCTCTTTTTGGATGGACAAACAAATTTATATAATATATGTATACAAATATACTTAGATCTTCAACGAAAACAGTATCATTGCTCTATGCTTCGCTCGCGGGTGATAACAATCTCCTAAGCTGGATGTTTACTCAAGCTCCTCTGATCTCTTTAGTGCATGTAAAATTAGTGAGTCCGGCCGTCCAATGTCGCTGCATAGAGTTTGTGATGCTTCCTTGTCATCGTGTACTCTTGGGCTACCAATATTCTATAATGAGATGCTCTGTCTGATAATTCGTACGTGCCAGTACAATTTCGGCACAATAACACTCTTTATCTTAATTGACCCCTAAAATGTCATCGAGAATGTGGATTTTCACTTCGTGAAAAAGGAAACTAATAAAAACATATATTGGTAAAAGTGAAACGAAGTAGAAGCTACTAATATACTGTATTTGCATGCACAGTACGTTGCACCAAAACATCAAGGTCGTTTACGTCTTTATAACAAAATTCATGTTTCATACCTAGCACATGCACTTATCAATAGCTACATTGCACTGAATGTTATTTAAAACTAGAGTGCCCGCGCTGTCAATAATGACAGCGAAGAATTTGTGAAGACCCGTCTTGTGTTGCCTGTAGCATCATCGCAAAGATATTAAGGCAGAGCGACATCTATATCAGAGAACTCCCTGTCTGGGTAGTACAGCGTATTGACGGGACATGCACTTTATGATTTCTCAGGTTATTACCTAATTAGGGTAGAAGGTTGAGCACCCTCCTATACATGTAAGGCTCTTATTGACTTCCATGTGTAGGATGCTGCGCAACTGCCAACATGAATTAGGGAACCATACAAATAAGCGTGCAAGGCTGAACAACACCCAGCTTCTTTCAGTGATACACAAAAAAGCGAGGTTTTTGTACCCGCAGTCGATATTGTTTCTAATAAATACGGATCTCTGTATCCGAGATACTCAAGGATGACATATAACTCGGACTCGGAAATTTTTTTACAAAAAACAAAACTTGTTCTGTTGAAAGAAGAACCCAAAATAAGTGGAGAAAATAATTTACTGCCGAGAAATCATCGTGGCCATTGCGCGCCTGCTGACCGCTCAAGAATATCTTACCAGTTGCCTCGATAATTAACAAAATAAGAGTATCAGCTGAAGTTTGGATGAAGTAAATCTCAGTAAAGAGTACACATCACGATGGAAGATATTGCTTAGAGAAGCCGTATACATCTACATCGAGTGGACTTCAACGTAGTCAAAGAAAGACCGGAATTCAGATATACTGTTCGAGTGCCATCATCTGCAATTTGGAATATTTTCTACCTATCAGTTTTCTATGAAGCTTTTCAGGATGACCGATGTCTTTAAGGAGATGAATACACTGTTGAAACCAGGAAACCCAGAGCCAATTTTTGCCTATCTATTTCGTTAACAACGTGACACGAAACATGTAAATAAACGACGGTCATTCTTAGTATTAGAATTAGATTAAGATGCAATACCTGCGCCACTAATCCCAAGTAGGCCTGATGATAAATTAGTAAACAAACTAACGTTTCCACTAAACATAGCGACCCCAAAATATAACAATACGGTAAAATAACTGTTCTTGCAGGTGCAAGGAGTGCGTCTAATAAAGAGAAGTACGTATATACATATGAGTACTGACATAGGGTAAATTGCAAAATTAAGTTTAGCCAAGCTAACTTATTTTGATGTCTTCAAACTCAATTACTGTCAACCACCCGTGACCTTTGTACACGAAATTGTATTTCTTGCAGATGAACACATTTCTTGCATCGCCACGAACAGTTTACATTTTTGGAATCGCTATGCTGTCTAGAAATGATTTTATCAAAATTTTATCAATTTGCCTTTAGGCCCACATGAGAATTTGAGTGGGAAATCAAGAATAGTGTGAGCTGTGGTCAATGCATATTCCTCTCAAGTAGCAAAACGGATTTTAAAGCGCTCTCTTTTCAGACTGGCGACTAAGCTGGCGAGAGTTAGACGTTTCCCGTTAGAACGAAGATAGCACCAAAGGAGATGTTTTAACGAATACTTAACGATCCAAGTATCAAATATGTCTTAGAATTATTTCTCACAGGATTAGAACTGTTTGAATTGTTTTTACGTGATTTAAATAAATTTTCTAATGACTATGCTGTGAAAAAGGGATAAAATAATGTTCAAGTTTTCTTAAAGTTTCTTGAAGTATGTCTGTATACTTACTGCATCCAGAAGTTTATCTACTTCAGCGGTATATTTTCTACCCAAGAAAAAAGGGCTCCATCTACAATTATTGAGAGTTAGTGGTGCTCACCTTCCAATACAGAATGCCAAAAATCAAGCAGGCTGATACAATCTGCATTGCAGGGTTGAATCATGACTGTGAAGAGCAATAAATTTCTCCATGCGATCCTTTGCCGTCGTTATACGGCAGGATACACCAATATCGTAACATGGTGTACAAAAGAATAAGATAC
Source organism: Parhyale hawaiensis (assembly GCA_001587735.2). NCBI lineage: Eukaryota > Metazoa > Arthropoda > Malacostraca > Amphipoda > Hyalidae > Parhyale > Parhyale hawaiensis. Next base: position 2,177,142 of record LQNS02276926.1, on the reverse strand, counting down.
ACCACTGTTGAAAAAATATTTATAAAATATCATGTTATCTGTGTCTTGGATGTAGCATCCGCCAGCCTCGGTCGGCTAATGCGAAAATATTTTCACACCAATACGTTTTTTTAAAGCCGCAAATTCGACTGCTTAGTTGTCGGTTACTTGAAAGTGAGATTCACTGCTTCCCTCTCCTTCATTTAAGCTTATGGAATTCTACTTCGTCCCAAAAAGGGCTGACGAAAGTTCAATATACAAGCCATGACGTACAAGCAGCGTTCGTATGTTGGATTGTATTCACAGTGTATACTACAGATATTAAATTTCCTTACTGGCATTTCTTTTGCATTAAAATAGAGATCTGTTACCAAAATGATCGACTGGTACTTTCATTATCATAAAGATGTTATTGTGAACTCTATCGCCATAATGATAACAGACTCAAGTTATGGCTGACTTTGATATACTTTGTAACAGTAGCAAATATTTTATTATGTTCACATTATTTATACAACAAGAACTCAGATGTAACGAGTAACGAAGTAACGGTCGTTACTGTAACGAGTAACGGCAACGCCCCGTGCAATTTCATGGCAGTAACGAGTAACGGTAACGCCCGGGTAATTTTATGGAAGTAACGAGTAACGGTAACGACCTCCGATGTCTAACGGTGCCAATCACTGAACGCAGAATATTGGTCGTATGAGACGTGCTTGTAGGTTGTTTGGCTCGGTAGAGTTGACACGTCGCTGCTTTAATTGTTAAGTCCTCCCTCTTCTGGAATACTTCTCTAGAGTCTGGGGTTCTGCTGCCGATTATCGTCTGTGTTTGCTTGACAAAGTGGTTCGTCGATGTGCGTTCATGCTGGATAGTGTTGTGCCTTGTGATTTGGCGCGTCGTCGCAGAGTTGGTGGGGTCTGCTTTCTATACAAGATATATAATTGCCCTAGTCATCCGCTGTCTGAGTTTTTTCCGTAGCCATTTGTTCGAGTGAGGTCTCCTCGGCGTACTGATGCTCTTCACGAGTGTTCCTTGGAACCCGTACGATGCCATACGTACAAGTATTCTCGCTCATATTTTCCATCATGTGTGGATGTGTGAAATGGTCTTGGTGGCTCTGTCTTTGCTGGTGCGGGTATTAGCAGCATTAAAGGTTCTGTACACAGAGCTATTCTGAGATTTCGGTTCTTCTCTTTTTTTCTTGCTCGCTGGGCTGCTTGCGTGGGGATTTGTCAACCTCATGGAGTTCCTCCGTTCCCACGTAGACATTTTAGTGCAATTTAATAATAATAATAAAAACCTGAAAGTTACTCGAATATATTGGAGATAAGCTACAATGTCATGAAATAATAGGGGATATGTATTTCATATGCATATTCTGAATATGACTGCATTTTATGAGATCATACTTTCCTAATATTGACAATTTTTTTGTCATTAAATACATTTAATATAGTCATTCGTCGGTAAAAACGGATGCAATGCTAAAGGAATATGGGTTTAACGTTTTTTCTTGCCTAATGCATTGATTTTATTTCATAGTATGACATTAGTCCATCTAGTAATACACCAAATGCTTTTCTACTCTCTTAATCTTCTTCTTCGCATACTTGCCGCTTTAATGTCTCTGCTGTATTTAAACACTCCTGAATTTTTAGAATGGATTCGTTCGGGGTGTCCTCTGTGTCGCTCTCAGCAAGATTTGTAGGATTTGTTGAAATATTTGATCTGCATTTGTATTCTGTACTACAGCAGAAGGTCAAAATTTGTCGGATCTCGATCGTCACTTTGTAGCAATTCCGTTATCTCAGTAACTAGAACAAATATCCCCAAGACCTGCAGAATGCGAAAGTTCAATAGTTTCTTCAATGGTCTCGCGCAGTGGCGTTGCACTCCTCTGCTGGCAATGTGCACTCTGACCATAATTAGCCAACCGGGTATTCATTGCTGACTGCTTTATTTCGTTCCATGACTACTCTCTATCTATAAGTATTTTTATTGTATAATTTTCCCAGAATGAAGTCAGTATGGGGAGTACCAATATATGATAACTAGTCTGGCACACGGGCTGGTAACAATAAAAATGGCATGAATTGATTTTCATCCAGAAACTCAGTCATTCATACAACCAGCAATCAGTGAATGCCGGCTAGCTGTTACAGTCGACTCAGCAAGACAAGGTTCCAACAATGCAAAATCACGGAACTCCAGTAAATACTATGTTTCTTAATGTGCGATCACCCTTTCGTTGCTAATTGCCAGCAGAACAATTTGATTTACAGAAACCTAAGCCATTAAGCTAGCACTTTTCTATTTTTACGCTCCTATAACCGAGTTTACTCCGAGGAAAATTTACAGCTACGCAAACTTTGATGTGGGGCCCAAATTATATACATAGTTATGTTATAAGGTTAATCAATATAGGCATGGAAATTGAAGTGAAGAACGAAATTACAGCTGCACAAAACTGGATTTACAACTGCACAAAAGAGGCACAACTGCATGTTAGAACAAACCCTGAATTAAATCTTTAATAAAAACTAGCCATGAATTTATTTATAATTTATGTACTATTTAATCTACTTCTATTCAATTAAACTCTAAATATTAGTCAATTAATTTAATTTTTACAACATGTGCTTGCCGATACTTCATGTGACGGTATCATTAATGTCGTCAGCTGTATCTGTGGTTCACTTTAGTTGTCCACAAATCACTTTTTTCTGTGAAATCTATCAAAGAAAACGAAATCCGCGCTCAGTGTGAGAGCGGTCAGTAGAAACACGAAGCGCTCAGCGCGTATCGCTATCAGTACGAACGCGCTCAGAAGGAAGTTCAACTGTAGTTGTAAGTTACCACTAGGAGGGCGATATAGTCCTCATGGAAGCCCAGTTGCCTTAGCACCGCACAACTTCATACGACAGCAATTGACAAGCAGATGCTCTTTAGTCCGAACAGACACCGCCTCCAAGGCGCACACAGCGGTCACACAAATACACCTTAACTATTGCTAGTACATTATAGCTTTCTGTTCGCTGCAGCGCAGTGTAAAATCTGTCATCAGGTTTATTTAAAGCATATTAAAATCTTAAAGTCAGGCACTAGGAATGTACATTTTCAATAAGTTGGAAAAGTATTATAATAAGTTTCTTTTCATTTCAGACAATCTTTGCACACTTGCTGGTCAATGTTTCATTACTTTCATTCATTTGTCAGACAATCATGGCACTACTTAATGTATATTAGTGCACTCAACCATGCATGCCGGCAAGCTTTATTCTGCAATTAATTATCTTATATCAACAACAGTACTTCAACATATCAAGTACCCGAGATGGTTGTTGCATTTATTTATTGCGAGGTCATTCACTGCATGAACCTCACGAACTATCTTCGTCTTTTAATGCTTTTCAAGTTTTCATTCATTCTGATAGCGTGCCGGAACACTTACGTTGATAAATACCATGCATAACAAAACTTTTCGCACTAACATGACGATGACCAGCCACAAACGGGCTTCAGAATCCTTATCTAAGAAGTTACATCATTTATCGGGGCTAAAACAATAACATTTGCAGCACTAACATAAATATGCAGGGAAGCAACGTGAGTAGCCTGCCAAGTGCTCGCTTGCCATTAGAGACCAGCACCTGAGCGCCATTGTTACCCTCTCCGTCAACAATAGCCGCCGTCTGCGCCAATTGGAGCTGTGATGAGAAGCCTCAGATGGCCATGGATTGCCAGGAGCGCTTTCAGCCATATAACGTGTAGCGCTTTTGTCTGCTGGGGAGGAGTGGCAAGTAACGAGACCTCTAAGCAATCATTTACGGGCAGGGCAATCTGTACGGTCGACATTATTACTAACTACAGAATGTATTATTAGCTTTTTCTTAGAAGGAAGGGGGAATGGTGAATGAGTTTATGAACTACCTTCTTAATAAATAAATGCTGAATGCCTTGTAAATGGCTTTATTGTAGTTATACCAGTCTTTGTTGCTTCCAGGCTGATAATAAATAATAATACATACGTGTTATGATACGATAAATGCTTATAAGTAAATGAAAGTCAATTTAACCCTACCTCCGCTGGGAAACCCACACGCACTGTTTCTTGAAGCACACATAGGCCAACTGGCCCCAGACGGCTGCAGTGGATCACAGATCGTTAAGAGCTGTGGTGCCATCGACGGTAGGCTCTTGAACAGCATCCGGCGCCCTCCCCATCCGACCTACCCCATTTCTGGCTAAAGTCAGTATCCCCGCAATAGCTTTGCAGTCATCAAACACTGAGTAACCCCGTCAAGCTTCTCAAGAGATCGCCGGCCAAGGTGGCAGTCGTTCTGCCGACTTACCGACCCAGTCGGAAATAATGGTTGTGATTATAGTAGAATATAGAGGTGTATGAGAGATTACGGTCGATTATGGATGATGAAACAATATAGTAGATATGTCGACCATAATACAATGTTGAATTTAGTATATTTAGGTCGATATTGGTGGAGGCAACATTGGTTGTTTAAGGTTTTTCAGGAAACCAAGGTCATTGGTAGTACATGGATGTATGAAGACTATATATGGTAGATGGCAGTACATGGATGTTTGAAGACTATATATGGTTGAGCATATGCTGGACTAGAGCATAACCATTGTAAGTTATCAACGGATTTCGGTACATACGATCATGAGTGGATTTCCTCCCATTATTTGGGAAAGAATAAGTGTGGGTTGTCATTGGTTATAATAATATGGCTAAAATTCCCAACATAATCGATTCAAGTAATATTGTATGACTATAAGTTTGAATGCGAAGCCTCTAAAATTTCATATTATAGTTCAAAAATTGTGTACATTTTCACTTTTTTTATTCCTGTCGATGAATTGCAAATAATTGAAGGGTATGTATGGGCGCTAACTGCCTTGACGTTATTTTTACCTACCGTTTCTGAATTTTACTAACGCTTTACCACTTTAGCGTAGTTACCCATCAATTGTATTTATTTGTCGTATCCCTTGTAAAACAATATTGCAATCTTTGATCAAATATTGCTAGCTATTTTTATGTTCATTCGGTTTATATCTGTAAAGTTCCATAAACAAATTATTCCCATTAGCTCTATGGAAAATAATGTCAAGTTTCATGCTAAATTTGGCCTTACATACCCAGACAACGGGTACGGCCTTAATTCATCCATCCACTAGTGACTTACTTTAAACTGTGTCGTATAGCTGCATACCAGTTAGAGTTGAAGAAGTTGTATATAAACATGCGTTAACTGCACAGACTGGTTCAAGCTCCTGCTCTATAGTATCGTCCAGAAATTTAGAGCCTTTCACCATTCTGAGCTGCAGGCTTAGCCAGCACGTATAAAATCCCATTTTTTGTACAAGGCATCCAGGGGATAATATGTCAACAGTTGAAAAAGTTGATCTTGGTAGAATATAGTTGTATCATTCGCTGAACACAGTCGACTTTGGTCGTGAATGGTGTTTCTTGCGGTTCACTATGGTAGATCATGATTATGCAGCTGAAACCTTTATGGTTGTTATTGGGTATGTATGGTCGGGAATTATGGTTGTTAATATGGTCGGAGGGCGTGACATATCTCTACCATAATGCACCCCATAAATTGTTGAATATGTAGGATATATAATACTAATAATAATAATTTTATTGAAACTTGTACAGAATTTAAAAAAACCTAATACAGGAGATATAAATAGATGTAATTCAAAATCAAGCATACAAGTCTCAAGCCCCTAATTAGTTCAAAGAACTATTCGGGCAAGATAGAGCAGACAAGTGAAGAACCACTATGACATCAAAGTTTCACGTATTTGCATGTTCGTAATACAAAATAATATTCAGAGAAACCACTAGTAGTAGTTAATGTATAAGGAATTTAAGCCTCCCCAAGCAATTACCGAGCTCCTCCAAGAGAGGCAAAAGAAGGGACATAGAGTGCGACAGGAGAAACGTGGAACCCATGCACGAACCTGCCACCACACAGGACCAGCGCGCACGGGAACGGCAAGCTGAGCAAGAAGAGGCAAATCGACAATAAATAGCAAAGATCTCCACCATAATCATAGTTGTTCTACTATAATCACAACCATTATTTCCGACTGGGGAGTTGCATTAACATTTTCTAACCTGCCGTTAGTGCGGGTACGCTAGAGGATGCGCTAAGTGAAGTCAAATATTGGGAACAGATTTTTAAGTTCAAAATGAGTTACATACACAATCAGAAGTGCGGATGTTGAAGTTTGTTTCCACTACTGCTAACTATTGCAGAGTATATTGGCATAAGAAATTCGGTTCGTACTGTTTTAGTTCTAAAATTAGTCAAACTGTATTTTTAATTGCAAGTCATATCTCTTGTACGACACAGATTCAGTCAATTGTAACACACGATACAACTTCAGGCGCGAGTTCATGCAAAAAGCAACAGGCATTTATTTTTTCAATTTTGAAATTATTAAGGGTTAACATCTTCCAAAACTACAAATCTGAAAAAATAAAGAGTATACTGTTAACAACTTGAAAAAAAATAGAGCATTTAGACCTTACATTCGACACCGAGGGTGCTTCTGAACAACTTCATATATAGCAAGGGGCAGAGATGTCAGTGGGAGGTGTAAAATGCGAATGTTCATTATCATTTACTGTGGTGGGGGCATTTTGTATCGAATGCCCCCCCCCCCATTCTGCAAGGGAGGCCAATGCCATGAATCCCCCCCTCCCTTGCATCCGCCAGTGTCTCGCACTAATCGAAAAGTATGCGAGTAGTGTTCAAAAGATAATGTAGCGTTACAACATTTACCGATCGCTGTTTTTATTTATGGTAATTATGGTTTATTTCATCTCATTGGAATGGTTTCACCAAAGTGTGTATGTATGTAACTGTTGCACAGCATAACTATAGCATCAGACTATCCTGTACAGGTACACGAGGTGCGGCAGAGTTTGGCTCATTATCCAGAGCCAGGGATTTGAGAAGATAGGTAAGTAAGGGCACTGCCGTGCTCAGAGCCTCAGGTTCAGATCCAATTGTTTCTCTTACTTATCAATTCTTCAACTCTGGGCAAGACTGATAGTTTCCCTAGCGGGATAACTCCACGCAAAAAGGTGACCGAGCCAGCGAAATACTATACGTGTAAATTGGCTATGCACGATACCGTACACTGGAGTAAAAAAACTAGAGAAAAAATGTTTAGCAAGACAATAGCTAATGTATCTTCTACCCAATTTCAGTGAAAGTTTCACTGTTTATTTTCCAAATAAACTCTTCTACTGGCTGAAAATTCCATTGGGAAAAGCAGGGAAGAAAAAAAAATAAATATACTAGAAAATATGCGTACACATGTAAAATATCGTACTCACCTTAAAGGACGAATCCACTAAGCTCCAATAAAAAGCTATTGAACAAGTTCATTTGCCAACATTTTCAACGAAAACCACGTCCTGCTATATTTGAGGTCTTATACTTCAAAAAGTTGCATTCACGATTATTGCAATCCCCTTTAAAGTTGATGAAGTCCTCAGGCAGATGGTTTTATTGAAGATGCAATGAATGACCGTCGCTGCTTCTGCTAGACAAACAGATCCGAGCGAGTAGTTTAATGAATACGGGGACTTCCTGATGAAACAAGCTCAACGGGGTCTCCAAATTCAGGAAGACGCCCCAATAAGACAAGTGCTCGGCAAAATCGAGCGATGCATGGGCTCTCTGTGTTTGATCCTCTTGATGCTAAGCTAACATTATGTGTCCTGTACATCGTGAATACATTACGAGTGTCCTCAGAAGGACTGGGTCTTGTCGTTTGCGTAATGAAGTGCTGCTCAATACGAGAGCTCCTCCTGACCAACCGCTCATCAGTAAAATGTACCACAAAGCCTGAGTTGCCTCCACCAATGAAGACGTCACATGGACTGGTGATGCTTGGACGACAGGATCTTTTATTAAAGAGAGTACATGCAACGTGGGAGGTTCCAACAGCAGACAGAAGGTGAAAGATTGCTGGTCAAATCCAGAAAAAAGGACAGTTGAATTTGGTGGCAAAATGATGGTATGAGGGATGTGCTCGGCCTTGGCGCTGGTGTGCGACCGATGATTGTAATGCAGAACTCAGTAAACACTGCAGTGTATAAAAATATCGCTCAGCGCAGTACGTCATCCCTGTCCTATGGACATCACTGATCTCTGAATATTCATCTGCATGGACGACAGTGCTTTCTGTCACACCGTTCAGACCGATGTCGAACAAGTTTGTTTATCTATAAATCTCCGTCACATGTTGTGGCCAGCTCAAAGTCCTGACCTCAGTCTCATTTGAAACTAAAGCACTCTGAGAACCCATACTACCGCCAAGCAAGACGGTGTTAATAAAAAATCAAATTGGTCCTGAACATAGGATTTAATTTTTATCAACATCAAAATTTGATCATTTGTGCCTCATGACAGCAATACCAGCTACTGCAATTTTCCTGAGGATCCGTCCCTAAATTTTTAAGTAATGTCCTGAAAAACATTATCAAACTCATAAACACACGAACCGATCGTCACAAAAATTTGGTCTTTTTCATTTCTGATATCGATGCCACACGCAATCCGAAAGAACGCGCATCCGTGTATGCGCGCGAAATCGTTACGTTGATGTGCTATTTAAAGCACACACTTATAAAGAATTTTGAGTTATAAATCCCTCCAGATATAATGGGACGTCCGAAGTTAACTAATGGCACTTGCGGAGCAAACTGAACTGACGGCAAACATCTTTACACCATTTTTTGGCAATCTCAAAGCTGTGCTTACGAGAGTTCAACTTAACGTTCCGACGAACAGATGACGATTCTTGTTCTTTTGTTTATTTTGTGCCATCGCCATTAGAATTCCTAAGAAGTTCGTGGAAATCCGTTCATAACTTTTTGAGTTATATGGATGACAAACATAAAAGCAAACAATGAGACAAATAAAAAGAAACGGACCAGCAGATTAAGGGCGAGTTCACTCGTCCCTCGTCGTAACGCGTTCAATCACGAAAATGAACACGAATTTTGCGACAACTTTTTCTGTCTCTGTCCACACGTAGAAGTGTTCTTCATTCAAATGACTGACGCCGCATGTTCAGTTATGACATAGTTTTTTTACATTTTTGCTCATCTTTCACGTCAGTTTGAAGTTACATTAGTAATTAAAAAACTTATAGTCTGATTTTGATAGAAACAGCCTACTTCTTGAATATATATAGCCTGATAAACCGATAGAAGGGAAATCAATAAATAGCGATTAAATCAAATATGGCGCCCGTGTTCCTACAACATTTTTAAGTGTTATACAGAGTACAGTAATTCTGATAGTTAAAGTGAAGATCAAAAAAGCATTTTGTCCATTTGTTCATGATCTGAGAATGCTATCGAGGATAAATTTAGTATTTATAGATTCTATATACCGGCGAGTCCCGTAGGAGTATATTCCCCCGTATGATCGTTTTCATTCAACCTGAATGACGCGACGCGTTCAAAAAAGGGACATGTTTCATCCTTCAGTCTTCCGCGTTTGTTGCAGCTGCTTCTATCAAATTAATGCCCCGCGTCCATCAGTTTGCCTGCACGCGTTACGATGAGGGACGTGTGAGCACAGCCTAAGACAAAAATTTGAACATTTACTTCTAGTAACAACCTCAACAACTTGCAAATTTTATAAAGATCGGTCCATAACTTTTTGAGTTATGCTACCGAGAAAAAAAAAAGAGGCAAGCAAATAAACGGTTGGACTGATCTACACCAAATGTTAATAATCAGTTCCTCCTAATGTAGCTAACAGTCCCCGTAAATTTTGTAAATTCTGTTGATAATTTTTTTCTTTTATTTTTGTGACACGAACAAACAAATAAATTTGATAAAAGCATTACTTCCTTGCTAGAGGTAACAAGCGAAACTTTCTTAATGCTGAAAATAGGGTGGAACAACCACAGATACATTTGTGGCACGAGCTCGGTGAAGCGTGCAACAGAATGACACCGGTGCAGTGCGATGGATTAATATTATAATTACCTTCGGTCGTAGATGCTAAACAGTTTTTAACATGTACACTTCCTACTGATGCAGTGCGCTAAATAAGTGACTGTCAACAAGTACATGTAAAAAACTTTTTACAATTCATTCTTTAATTTTGTGTGGCATACTTTTTTCTAAACTACATATATTACGATAGATATTTTAATGACATTCAGAACAGAGAAAAAATTCATCTGAAGCGCAAAAAGAAAAATTCACAGAGATCAGGGAGATAGTGCATGAAATATTTTTTCTTAGCCTTTTGTTCAGTAATTTTGTTCACAATTGCACCACAATAGCACAATATAGTAAAATATGGAAATAAGATGGGTGGAAATTACACAGTTGAAAATTCAGGAGCGTGTTCTACCATCGATACGCCTGAGAGGGTCTATGAATGAAAGTTCCCAGCTGACTCAAAAAGGAACCATATTTTCCAGCCCCATTTTCAACAGCGCAAGCAGAAAGATGGCTATTTTTCATCGACATTGAAGCGGCTGCGCTCACCTCTTACAAAATAAGATCAGACACATTTTAGAAATCGATCATCTACAGCAGAATTAAGATCACATGCTTGAACAGGGAGAGACAGGCTTATTTCATTACTTTCGATCGTTGGGAGCAGATATTATTGTACATTATATTGCACTAAAATTTAAGCCAACAAATGAACACGATCAATCTAAGAGTATAACATATTTCACTCAAATATAGAGGGCAGATAACACATGCTTTCAATTTGAAACGCATTCTTTCTTGTTCTGTATTGTTTTAAATTTTACTAACGCTGAAAATGTTTTAAACGTTTAGACCTGTTGAGACGGACATAAGTTTCATTTTACTGAGTGGCGTAGCCAGGGGGAGCTCTGAGTGGGGGGCTACGCCCTCCCAGAAAAGCCTCACGCCCCCCAGCCGCTTCACACCCCCCCACCCCCC
>LQNS02276926.1:2138756-2153207 GCA_001587735.2 Parhyale hawaiensis | reverse complement strand
TGCATGGTGCTCGGCCTGGAGTATGAAGCTGAATGCTAGTAAGACCAAGTCGATGATTGTCAGTCGGTCTCGGACACTTGTACCGCGGTATCCCCAACTGGAGATTGATGACACTTTACTTCAGAAGTCTACCTCCTTGGAGATTCTTGGTGTTGTCTTCGATGAGAAGCTTACTGTTGAGCCGCATATTAGGAGGTTGGTGTCACGCGCTTCCACTAAGATTGGACTCCTGCGTAAGGTGAATTCCGTGTTTGGTGATAGTCAGGTTGCCCGCAGATGTTTTTATGCATTTTTGCTGCTTGTGTTGGAGTATTGCTCACCGGTCTGGGCTTCAGCTGCTGACACTCACTTGCGTCTGTTAGTCCGACTTGTTAGTTCAGCCAGCAGGCTGTGCGCTGATATTGATCTAGTGAACCTGTCCCACAGGAGAAGAGTCGCAGAGCTATGTATGTTATATAAAGTGCACAATAATGAGAGGCATTGGTTGTATTCTTCTCTCCCTACCCTAAAGGTTTTTGGGAGAGAACTCGTGCTGCGCGCAGAGCGCACTCTTTCACTTTGGAGGCTGTCAGATGTCGAACTAATCAGTTCTGTCGGTGCTGCGTGCCCTGGTCGGCTAGGATTTGGAATTTGTTGCCGTCATCGGCTTTTGGTCGTATTGGCCTGCAGGCGTTTAAGTCAACTGTTAATGTTTTTTTGCTGGATTTCCTTTAGCAGCGTTTTGGGCTTCCCGGTGTTGCAAGATGCTTCATTTGGGTTGTATTACCTGTCCGTAGGAGCTCAAGCGTGAAGTTTCATTAATAATAATAATAATACGCTAGATACAGAGAAACAACCCCATAACATAATAAATCTTCCACGAAGCTTCATTGTAGGAATGATGATTTTCTGGTCGCCAGCTTCTACACGATTTTTCCAAACACAGTTCACATCATTGGGTCGAACGCACACTTTTATGCATCTGACGACAATACATGAGCCGTAATATCGCTGCCTTCATCCACACGTTCTCTGGCAAACTTTAGGTCAGCTTTCCGATTGACAGTCGTCAGCAGCGATGTCTTTTGAGGGCGTCGTCGTCTAACTGTGACTTGTGCAGAATATTGGACACAGTACTCAATTTAACGTCGACACCCTCTTCCGCTTCACTAACTTTTCTTTGCTAACTTTATCCGCTTTGATGAACTTCAGGATCGTTGATGATAGAATTATTCCCGAACGATCGTGTCTTGGCATATTTCCTGGAGTACGGAATCTTTGGCTTTTCATTCAATGACTGAGATATTTCTCTGAAATTTTTCCAGTTTCATACTTGCTACCAATACCATTTTCTTTCCATAAGACATTTTTTTTAAGTTTTCACGAGATTGTGAGCTTGTGTAATGAACAAGGAATTCGAAACTTTCCTCAAGAGGATATAAAAAAATCTTCCAGAATATTATGGAATCTTAGAAGTACTGCACAACCATGTAGAAGCTATCTAGCTGGAAATTTCACGGTACAAATTAAAATGTTTATATCATAGCTCAGCAGTTGTTTTATTTGGAAATATATTGGTCTGAACGCTCTTTGGTAGGTATGAATACACTTTTGTTTCTTATACAGTTCATGATTATTGTACACGGATCTAACATTTCTTTGCCTTTCCTCCTTAAATTGAAATAAACCTTAATGATGGAAGTATGTGTAAGTTTCAATACCTTTACTTGAGGAAATTTAGAATTAGACAAAAATATTCAGAGCTAACGTCAGGATTCGAATACTTTCTACAGGCTCTGTCTAGAAGCTACGGTACTCACATAAGGCTGCCCAGGTACATGATATTTCTCTTCCCACTGCAGCAGCAACTCGACGCCCTCCACATATTCTTCTGAGATCGCTTGCAGCAAAGCGTCCTGGAAAACACACAGAAGCTGGTGAGGCGGTGCGCCTGACATTATCCGTCGGAAGTTCTGCGGCTCAAATATTGATGTGGTGTCTGCTGCTGTGCGTGGGCTGCTGTGATCGTGTAGGTGTGTGTGGTGAACGTATAGGTGTGTGCACGGCTACACCTATTCCTGCGTTTACGCACCTACACCTACACTTATACACGCAAGTTAGCGTACAATCGCTTAGTTACATTTGACTGGTCCGTGGCTCAATGGCTATGTATGAGAATGATTGCGTTGAAGAAATTAGAAATAGACTCCAGTCGTTCAATCAGTTTCCAACAATAATCACCTGCCTGATTGCAAATTTATTAATTGGGAACTGCATAGCGCTGCCATTGACTATCCTACACAACTACAGAGCTACTAATGCTACGTACACATTTTATTCCCGCCAGTCATTTTGTGCCCGATGAGTGCGTGCAGCCGAAGTACTTCCTTTACAGAGCAGTATGATGAGAGCTATTCGAAAGATATAACAGGTGTTAATGAAATTGTTTGCTTGTTGGTGCTCTATCCGTTACATTACAATGACTGACACATGCGACATAAACCTTACCCTTTAATATTAGAGAACATCTACTATTTAGTATTATAAATATTTTAGTATCTGTTTGAAGACATTTGATTCAATATTTTAAAATATTTCATTTAAAATGTATCAATTATTATAAAATATATTTTACCCTTCACAATCTCACTACTCTTGTAAACTTGTATAAGTTATATATACTGGTCAACACGGACGAACATAGAGATTGTACGACGTGGCACTAATGAAACAGACTTGCATGCACAAATTTCTCACTACGCTGAGGACCTCTGGTCGAGGAGCACTCAACTGAGCCGGCTGCTTTTGAGTGCCCGTAACATTCTACCCTTTACCTCCGAAATTACTTTACTTCAGTGGCCTGCGTCGTCATGGAAAGAGAGACCAGAATATAACAGCTTCAAATTATACTGATGCTTCACGGGAGGAAGGCAGAGCCTGCGTGTTTCCAAGAGTCTTGGCTTGATGTGATCCCGATGTCTTTCATCCGGGTGCCGTCCCTCTAAAATACCTTCAGATCGTTTTCCATTTTTCCTTAAAACTTTTTGAACTATGAGTGGATCTGATATGGAGTGGGGGCAGCTGGATGAGAAATTCTTTGAGTGTCCTGACTAGAAGCACTCCCGCCAAGTACCGCAGAGTTAACAGACAACAAATTTGTGCTGAAATCAGAATTTCCTACAGATCGCCGAAATATGATTATTTGTGCCTCTCGACATTCCTAACGTTTGCTATGCTTTGGCAGCAAAGCAAAAGAATGCAGTTAGTCTAATTGATCATTCCCCTTTACAATACCTAATAGAGAATCTGTTGGTTGTCTTCTTCGTCTCCAGTCTCAGTAACAACAATATTCTACATCCGACGTAGGTTATTACAACTGAGACAGGAGAGGAGATACCAACCAACAAACTATGATTGTATAGGGGACTGGTCAGTTTAGACACAACTTGCATTGCTAACTTCGTTGCCAAAGTACATCGCGTGTCAAAAGTATGGCACTTCCCAAAACCAAAAAAATTTATATAATAATACAAAGTTGTTGGTGGCTTGCTCCTCACCCAGTTGCTTGCTTGCTAGAATGTTAGCTTAGATTAGATAGGCGGCAGTAGACGAACCAAGAGGCCCATTCCCAAAGAGACATCGGGACTAACACCCCGGCCTCTTTGAGCTAATGCCATTATGTTAGTAGGAGATAGAGGATTGGGGAAACGAGAGGAGAAAAAACGGAAGACGAAAGAGAAAGAAAAAAATAACAAAAAATAAAAAAAAACAGAGGGGGAGAAGAATCTCCAACATGAATGCCCCTAAGCATGATCGATTGCCGTTGATATACGGAGCTTAAATATATAGATGGAGTGGAAGTGAGAAGAAGTCAGCATAAAATGACCTGGGAAGCTTTGGGCGTTAAGTGCTTGCTACTCGTGGAGGAGGAGTTCTTAGCTGAGGAGGATATTTCTCCCAGTGTATGTCAAAACGATTTTTAAACGAGTTGACCGACTCCGCAGAAACAACATCGGAAGGTAATCTATTCCAAAATGCTGACTATGAAATAGGGAAAGAAATGTTGACTTAAGGTTGTTCTTCGAGCTTTATGCTTGAGTTTTTGACCGTTGTTTCGCAAGCGATCATTAAGGTCTCTTTCAAAGAGTCCCGTTATGGGTACGTCGTTGAAGCCATTCANTACGGTACTCACATAAGGCTGCCCAGGTACATGATATTTCTCTTCCCACTGCAGCAGCAACTCGACGCCCTCCACATATTCTTCTGAGATCGCTTGCAGCAAAGCGTCCTGGAAAACACACAGAAGCCGGTGAGGTGGCGCGCCTGACATTATCCGTCGGAAGTTCTGCGGCTCAAATATTGATGTGGTGTCTGCTGTGGTGCATGGGCTGCTGTGAGCGTGTAGGTGTGTGTGTGTGAACGTGTAGGTGTGTGCACGCCTACACCTATTCCTGCGTTTACGCACCCACACCTACACTTACACACGCAAGTTAGCGTACAATCGATTAGTTACATTTGACTGGTCCGTGGCTCAATGGCTATGTATGAGAATGATTGCGTTGAAGAAATAGACTCCAATCGCTCAATCGGTTTCCTACAACAATCACGTGCCTGATTGTAAATTCATTAATGCATAGCGCTGCCATCGACTATCCTACACAACTACAGAGCTACTAAAGCTACGTACACATTTTTATTCCCGCCAAACATTTAATGTTCCCGATGAGTGCGTGCAGCCGAAGTACTCCCTTTACAGCGCAGTATGATGAGAGCTGATCAAGGGATATCACAGGTGTTAATGAAATTGTTTGTTTGTTGGTGCTCTATCAGTTACATTACAATGACTTACATCCAACATGAACCTTACCCTTTAAAATGAGAGAACATCTACTATTTAGTATTATAAATATTTTAATATCGGTTTGAAGACATTTTAATTCAATATTTTAAAATATTCCCTTCAAAAAATATTAATTATTTTAAAATATATTTTACCCTTCACAATCTCACTACTCTTCTAAGCTTGTATAACTTATATATTCTGGTCAACACGGACGAACATAGAGATAGTACGACGTGGCACTAATGAAACAGACTTGCATGCACAAATTTCTCATTACGCTGAGGACCTCTGGCCGAGTAACACTCAACTGACCCGGCTGCTCTTGAGTGCCCGTAGCATTCCACCCTTTACCTCCGAAATTACTTTACTTCAGTGGCCTGCGTCGTCATAGAAAGAGAGACCAGAATATAACAGCTTCAAATTATACTGATGCTTCACGGGAGGAAGGCAGACCCCGCGTGTTTCCAAGAGCCTTGGCTTGATGTGATCCCGATGTCTTTCATCCGGGTGCCGTCCCTCTAAACTACCTTCAATCGTTTTCCATTTTTCCTTAAAACTTTTTAAACTATGAGTGGATTTGATATGGAGCGGGGGCAGCTGGATGAAAAACTCTTTGAGTATCCTGACTAGAAGCGCTCCCGTCAAGTACCGCAGAGTTAACAGAAAATGCAAATTGGTGCTGAAATCAGGATTTCATACAGATCATCGCCGAAATATGGTTATTTGTGCCTCTCGACATTCCTAACGTTTGCTATGCTTTGGCAGCGAAGCTAAAGAATGCAGATAGTCTAATTGATCATTCCCCTACACAATACCTAATAGAGAATCTGTTGGTTGTCTTCTTCGTCTCCAGTCTCAGTAACAATAATATTCTACATCCGACGTAGGTTATTACGACTGAGACAGGAGGGGAGATACCAACCAACAAACTGATTGTATAGGGGACTGGTCAGTTTAGACACAAGCTGCATTGCTAACTTCGTTGCCAAAGTATATCGCGTGTCAAGAATATGGCACTTCCCAAAATGAAAAACATTTATATAATAATACACAGTTGTTGGTAGCTTGCTCGGCGCCCAGTTGCTTGCTTGCTAGAATGTTGGTCCTTCCGTCTGTCACGCTCTTAAAGATTTAGATAGGAGAAAATATATCTACTGAAAAACAAGTTGAGATACCATAAAAATTCAGCCCCTGGAGTAACGGTGACCAATATAGCTTCTGAAATATATGGTCAGAAGTGAAAATACTGCATTTTCTGAAGCTCGCTTCGCTTTTGAAGCTATAGCCAAATCAGCGTAAGGAGTCCGATGGACGTTGCTAAGAACGTAGAGCAACTTGGCCAAATCTTAGTTAAGCGGGTGGTATAACTTGTCTCAATCGATAAATTTATATTTATATTCGAATACTCAAAGTTCATTAGTCAATAGATTAGATTTGGCACTGCTGCGTTCAATTCAGCCCCGCCCACAAAGGACTGCTTTCGCTGGTTTGTCTATAACTTGGTACTTTTGATAGGACGATGATTCTTCTCTGATCGTAGTAGATGAAAAGTGGTATCTTTGATAAAGTGTGTGATCCTGTCGTGCATAACCTATACAGGGAACCGGAAAAATATTGAGCTCAATCACAAAATTACTGCCGTCAATTTTGACGGCTGAGCAAGATCACGCCTGCCGGTAATAGACCAATTTTACAGCAAAACCTATACATTGAATCGGAACAATGCCGAGCTTAATCACGAAATTATTGCCGTCATTTTTGACGGCTGGGCCTTCTAGTCTATTTATAATTCTACTTAAGGCCGCATCCGTCCGTCCAGTGTCTGCACGTTAGGCTTTTCACTATTAGGTAGCGGGAGATTAAACTTGCAAGAAGCTCTGACTTACGTTGGAACGAAGTTTGACAATCTTGTCTACGCTTTTCAACTCTTTCACAACATTTTAAGTTCGCTTTGCTTGTGATGCTTGACGTTCTAAAAAGGGCCAGCCAGATACGTAGTTAGGGTATGCTGCAGTGTTGGATATATGGGCTCTAATTTATTCTTTCAAGCGGATGTGCGATGTCCACTCGGACTAAGAATAGGGGGAGACGACAAAGGTAAGTCCTCTGGAGTGGGACCAAAAATATGTTCGCGGTGGCGTTCTCCTGTTGATTTTCTACAATGGCGTCCTATTGAGCTCTGTTCTCGGAGTCACTTCACAAATAAGACGCTTAATTGCGAGGCCCGAACCCGATCAGTAGCCATTTGGACAAGCTCGGGCGGCTTGGCGGTACCTGCTTACAAACAGTTATCGTTGAGGAATCCGAAAGGTATGAATATTTATTGAGCTTCGTAACCTAGATACCAAGGGGCATTTAATTCCAGTGCACTGAAAAACTGAAAATCTGAAATTTTTCTCTGGTGGATCGGATTTGCAGCTAATGCAAATGAGGTAAAGCACGAGACTACTGCTTTACAGATAGAAAAAAATCTAAACATGCAGCTACACCACCCATTCCAGCCAGCAAGCCAGTGTGCAAACCAACTAGCGTGCCAACCAATTCGTACCATGAAATGGCTTTCAGACTACCGTGCAATATCTCAGTTATAAGGTCGTCCCCTATACTTACCCCGAGGATGTATAAGGAAATACAATGATATGTTGAAAACAGAGGGTTAGACTGCTATGAG
Organism: Parhyale hawaiensis; assembly: GCA_001587735.2. Lineage (NCBI taxonomy): Eukaryota > Metazoa > Arthropoda > Malacostraca > Amphipoda > Hyalidae > Parhyale > Parhyale hawaiensis. The sequence continues at coordinate 2,145,714 of LQNS02276926.1, read as the reverse complement.
TGAAGACATTGGCCGACTCTGTTTGTTACATAGCTATCGCATCAAATAGAGCAGGAAAGCTAGGGGGAAATTTAACTTGCCAGAAGTTCTACTTTTCGCTGGAAGGAAGATCAATAATGCTGTCTTCCTTACGCTCGCTCTTGAAAAAATTTTCAGTCAGTTTCGATGCAAAGATATGAAACTCATTTTACACGTATCATACATACGTAATTCCAAATCATAGAATGCTCACTTTGCTGGTGTTGCATGGCGATCCAAATATGAGAAAATTCGTAGGCTGGATACGGTGCAGAACGAGCTGCTCTGAACAGCTTCATTCTAAAGAATTTTTTAAGTGAAAGTATGATGTTTAAAGATATTAAGAAAACTGACCGAAAAGAGGGGTTCAGCAACAAGAAACTATTATTGAAAAAATGGGCTTAGTCTGGTGTATAATGTGGCGAAGCTATCGCATCAAATAGATTAGAAACTTGATGGGTTATAGAGCAGCCACGGATCACGCTATAGAACTGTTACCTTCGGACGATGAGAAACACAGCTTTGTGAAGGCTTCATTGTACATACTAGTGGCCCGGGCCGTTATTATAAATGACGGTAGAAAATTAGCACCTCAGGAAAATCATCGCTGTCTCCTGTGCTTCTTATTGTTCAGAAGGCTTCTTTAATGAAAATTCAGCATTCTTCCTAAAAAAATTGGATATACATTATGAGGCGTAGGTAAGTGATGTATCCCGTAGCAACTCAGAACAATGAGCATGTCCAGACACGATCATGCAGGCAGGCTTAGGTCCCTCAGCTGGAGCGCCCAAGTGCGACCCCCGTATCCAAGATACCGTCTTCGGCACCTGAATTTTCCCCTATCTCATTCCCATAGAGCGTGACAGGAAAGACATAAATTTAGTTGTAAATAAATATATAAATAAAAACACGACGTGAATTATTATATAGTGCTGATTAGAAGAAGAGCAATAAGAGAAGTTCCTTCGAAGAGTGAGGCTACTATATTTTGTTTTTAGGTCGTCAATTATGTCTATATCATCATGATATACAAAGGCGAAAACGTTGCTGAGAAAACATATGCGAGATCCAACGGTGATATCTTAGCGTCTATTGTAGATAGGCTATGATAGAGTGACTTAGCACAGACGGGCTACGACTTGGCATACTCGGGCTACGTTGATATATTGTTATATATAGCCAAAAAGTTCAACCCTCCGTTTCCGAGCGGAACGATGTCACAGAGGAAAGAACAAGGGATATATACATTGTATGTCGATAGAAACGGGGAACCCATGCACGAAGGCGTTCCCGCACAGAATCGACGCGCATGGGATCAGCAAGTCAGGAAAGAAGAGGGAGAACTGAATAAAGCATGAACAATTAGGAGTATACAAACTGAGGGAAACAAAGTGGGCACGAAAGACAGACCTCCCGAAGGCCTTGCTAGTAGCTAAGGCAACCTACATGAGCCCCCTGGGGACGCCAGCCCCATAATATAGGATGGGCAAACCTAACAATCCAAACCCTATGGCCTATCCTATGCCCCTGAAGAGACGGGCTACGTTAAGCCCGCTGCATACGAGTCTGAACACGGCTGCGCTCTACGTTCGTGGAACAGATGTTGCTGAGCGGATGATAACGGCTTAATCTATGAACACGTACTGATTTCAAACAGGAACCATTGAAAATTAAAACTGAAAGAAATTAAGAGATTCGAACTGAGCATTGAGCAACGGGCCTTTGCTGTAGCGTAATAGCTGCCGCAGAGGCTCAGAGATTAAGCAGTTTTTGAACACAATAATATTAACTAAATCGAAGCTGCATCCCTGGCAGCGTAATAGGAAGGGTAAGAGGAAACGTTCTCGTGTGTAGCAGACTTGAGGCTACGCGCACTTCATCGGGATTAAGTGACGGGTGTTATGTATGGGGTAGGTTAGGTTACAAGAGCTGCATTAAGTAAAGGTAAATGAGTTATAATAGCCTAACTTAGGTTTGCTACGTTTTATAAAGTGAGCCCATTAACTAACCGTGGAATTTCCACGGGTCCCGCTAGTGAATATGAATTATTCAACTGACTTGTAGCACAGAATCCCGACTATTTCATTTAGTTATTTTGTAGTTATTCTGATGCAACAGAAATATTCGTGCACGATACTTTCATTTTAAGAATACGTCTCACTAGGGCGCAAATGTTTCAAAATGGGCTGCACTTAATGTAGGCATTTGGTAAGAATGGATGAGAGTCATCTGGTGAGGCACGAGGGTGTCACAAATGCGAGGTGTCTGCTTAATTAGCTGCTCAATGAAGTCATAAAAAAGAGTGGAAGTGACGCTGTGTCTGCTTCAGCGAGGCCATCCACACGTGTTCCTCGGTGGCCTCAGCTCGCGACATGAGGCCATGCGAGGCGGTGAAGCGCAGGGTATACTCTGATATAAGTTTCGTCTCTCCAAGAGCAGTCTGTGACAGGTCGGTTAAGTATTTAATACAACTGGAGAAACACTCCAAAAATGTAAACCTCCGTCCAAGGATGATGAGAGTTAGAACGTTAACGCACTCGGAGCTCCCTAAGTGCAGAGACACAATAGGAAATGAGCTTGTGACGTCATATTGTTGTGCAACTATAAAGATTGTAGGACATGTAGGACACTCTGGAGGCCTAGCCTCCTAAATGAAATTATGAAGAAACAGTGTAAATAGCTACTCGTATTTATTAACGTACTACAATTTTATGACGTCACAAGCTCATTTCCCATGGTGTTCTGCAGCTTGGGAGCTACGCGTGCGTTAACCTTGTAAGTCTCATCATCCTTGACCTCCGTTAAGCAAATCAGGGCTGACGAAGTATTCAAAATGCTCCAGAATCCAGGATTTACTTTGAATCATCATCAGATGGAATCATCTGTACCTCTTGACATTCCTAACCGATCCTCTAAGTTCCACGAAGATCCGTGTATAATTTTTTTAGTTATGTTGCTAACCGGTTGATGGCAAACACCGACAAAAGCATACGTCCTTGGCAGAGGTAATAAATTACTGTTCATTGAGAAGAACGATAAAGTTTTTGCTTTTCAATAAAATTCCATAACGTGCGTTTTAATGCTTTTGTTTCCAAGCGCATGTAGCACCCACTCCATTTATGAAGCTCCCAAAGCACCTCCTACATAAATCAAAGCTTCCGGTTTTGAGTTAAAAGCTATTCTCCCCAGCGCTCCAGACTGATGATGCCAAAACTTTACAGTTTTTTACTAACTTGATCAAGAAAAACTTATTATAAAAAATACCATGAGTGCATTACCTTCTCATCTCACGGATTCTTTCTGAGCTCAGAAACTTACCTTAGGTTGCACCCCTCGCTCCAGCAACGCTTCCAGGAGGTCGATGTTTTCATTCTCGATGGAGATGGCAATGGCAGAGCGACCGATGGGATCCACGCAGTCAATGTCCAGTACATGTGGCGGGGGGCGGTCGTGGTCCAGCAGCCTGAGCCGATAAACAACATGTTGCAGTCTATTCAATTTTTAAAGCCATGTTTCATTAGTTAATGTTTGCATTGTTTGTCTTTGCTCATGTTTAGCAGCGCCACCTAGTGCTGAAAGCAACTAGAAAATTATGTCGACATCATCCGCACACTAAGAGCGTGGGCGCACGTAAGCAAAAGTTGCATTGCAGCTCAACTTTGTATTCGATTGCGTTGCAGCGCACTAGGTTCCAGTTTGGACATTGCTATGCCACGCAAAATAATATCGAAGGTATGAGTCGTTTCTTGCACTTTGTACGATATAATAAGCAACAATGGCGAAGCTTTTAGGATACCTTCTACTTCTGAGTTAATTTGAAGTTGCAACGACGCATAGTTTTCGCGTGGCATTCAAGCGCCATGAGCAGTAGTCAAGGTAACGTGACGGCCGAAAGGAAATGTTGCGTGACTGAACAATTTTTGCGATAGTGTGCCTACGCTATTAAACTAGTAGTTTTGTTTGACATAAGAAAAAGTTACGAAATGTTTCAGTCATTCAGAACAAATTTTATTCGAATATGAAATAACGTCCTCAAACTGGAACGGTCACTTTCACAAGATGCAGCAGCGTTTAGTGCACGGATTCAGCTCTATCGTAATATATATTTAAGATATTTTCTAAGTAAACCTGATGATGCCTCTGGAGCCAAGCTCACATCTGTTTTATGCTAGGCACATACTGCAGTTAGGAAACACCGTTGATTTTATTGATCAGCACAGAAGTCCCTGTTCCAACTGACTCCATTTCTGTCGCAACGTACTCGTATTTTGCACTGATTCTTTCATCCACTCTAGCATGCCGAGCTCAGGAGCGATAACTGTGCACTAAACGACATTAGATAGCTGCCAGTAGACGAACCAACAGGTCCTTTCCAAGAGAGCAGATGAACTTCGCGCTCTGGTCCTCTATGTGTTATTGCCATTTTTATATAGTGATACATTAGCAGAGGCTCCCACCGCACTTGGAGCGCAGTACAGGATCAAAGCTTACCAAAGCACGGCAGCGGCTAATTTAAGTGTGCTACAGATGCTTGCTTCGTGTTGTTCTTGCGCCTTGCGTTTCGCAAGCCGCAAATTAAATTAGATGGCGAGCAGCAAAGCGCTACAAAGTTCATTTCACCGAGCTTATAGGCCTTGGCCTTGAGGTTCTATAGGGGGCAACAGGTTACTCAAGGAAAAAATTTACTTGAACAATTAAAAAAAACTCATCATTTTACTTTGAAGTGCCCGCAGATATCTTTTTACGATTTAAACATCACCGGAAAAGTCGAATGCCAAACGTTGGCAAAAAATTATTGGATATGCATTGTTTTGAGTTTAGTCACTACAGAGCACTGAAATATCCTTTGTCGTGTGCTCTTCACACGTTTACCACCAATTTTAGATAGAAGTTTCAAAGGTTCAGAAACAGTGCCGAATCCTATATTTTCTTCACTGAAAAACTTAGGATATATACATAAAAATAAAAAAGCACATACAGTAGAATCAAACTAAAAGATCGGTTACTCAAAGAAATAAAGACAAATGCACTCGTCCGAGCGAAATAAATAGTCGTACATAATTATTGTCATTAGGTTTAAACATCAACGGCTACTTTGGCAGTGATTTGGAAATTTACGTGTGTATCATATCTGTCTCTTTTCTGCATTCTGTCTGCCATAATATTTACCTCCGCCAGGAAGGTTCTGTTTTTTGGCGAGTATACATATATGTCCGTTTATGTTCTTATTTGTTTGTTTGTCACCAAGGTAACTCAAAAAGCTAGCGAGGGATAGTTACAAAATTTGCAGAGATAATAGTTATATAGATGCGTTACGAGGAACAAATGATTAACTTTTGTGAAGATCGGTTATACCATTTGTTTGTTTGTTTGTCTCTTTTTTTTTTCTCGGTAGCATAACTTGAAAAGTAGGAGCCAGATCTTGATGACATTTGAAGGAGATGTTACGGACAATGCTGGGGCAAATAATAAAATTTTGGTGCTGTTCTGTTTGACCGTTTCTTGGCTCGTCTCCAGGCTTGTTTTTATGTTTGTTCAGTAACGCAACTCAAAAGTTATGGACGGATTTCATAAAATTTTTAGGAATTGTTAAAAATGTCATAAGACACAAAAGACCAACTTTTGGTGACCGTCGGTTTGTCCATTCGTGAGTTTATCTAAAGTTTGTCAAAATGTCTGTGAGTACATTATTCAAAAAGTTACAAACGGATCTTCAAGAAAATTACAGAAGCAATTATTTCCATCATTAGGCACAAACGATCAACCTTCAAGAGTTCCTGATCCATGCCTTAGTGCTAAGCCGAGTGCCCATTCAAGGACTACCGTTGGCTCTATCAGCAAAGAGGCAACTCAACTAATCCAAGTACTTTGCTACGGCTTCAGCTTGTGCTAAATATAACTATGTAAAAAATTCTTGAAAATCTAAGCCGCTTCAGTACTTTTTACACCATAGGTGCCAGTGGCTAACGATCAGCTAGCAATACTAATTTTGAGTTAGTTAAATCGACAAAGGTTGATAGTTTAAGAATTAGAGGATGATGTCCATAGACATCCTGCTGAAGTCACGGCCACTACAAACAGTCGCAGGCTGCTACCGCCAACAAAAATTGTTAAGTTGGCTCGGGGCTTTAGCCGAGTCCTTCGACCCTATTGTGGAATAGGGCGGTTTCCTCTCTTCGTTTAGATAAGTGCCGATGTTGTGCCTATTCCCACGAGCCGCTTATTTGCGTGGGGGTATGATTATCGTCCAACCTCCAAAACACACATTATGTCCGCAGTCCTAATGGGCATTCCCTCGGAGAGAATGACAAACTGCCGGACGAGTAGTATCTACTCCACAAAGGCGTTTACGATGCAATGCCCTCCTACTCTTAAATACATTTTGTGCAAGTGAAAGTGCGCGTGTGTCTGGCTGTGAGTTACGCCTTGTCCACAATGATTACAGTGCAGAGTTTGGCGAATTTCCGACCACGGTATTAAGTTTAAGCCTAAAATAATAGGTGTTGATGGATATTTTCTCCGCGTCAGTGACTATTTCCTCGCAGGTAGAATGTAAAAAATAGTTTTTCGAAGGTTGTCGCAGATAGTCAAAGAGTGAAGTAAGAAGTTCTGCAGCATCGCGCGCTGGGACTCCGTTGTCCGTATTAGATTAGATTAGATAGGCGGCAGTAGACGAACCAAAAGGCCCATTCCCAAAGTGACACCGGGACTTCACCCCGGCTCTGTATGAGCTATTGCCATTATGTTAGTAGGATGTAGAGGAATGGAGAAACGAGAGAAGAAAAAATAGAAGACGAAAGAGAAAAAGGAAAGGAGAAATAAAAAAAGAAGGGGGAGAAGAATCTACGCTAAAGCGATGGTCATGAATGCCCGCAAGCATGATCGATGGCCGCTGATATGCGGAGCTTAAATATATAGATGGAGCGGAAGTGAGACGAAG
>LQNS02276926.1:2074450-2093802 GCA_001587735.2 Parhyale hawaiensis | reverse complement strand
CCCGTTCGTTTTTTCCATCGTGTGTGGATGTTTGGAACGGTCTTGATGGCTCTGTCTTTGCTGGTGCTGGTATTGGCAGCTTTAAGCGATCTGTACACAGAGCTATTCTGTGATCTCGGATCTTCTTTTTTCATTCTTTTGTTTTCTCCACCCACTGGGCTGGTTGCGGGGGGGTTTGTTAACCTCATGGAGTTTCTCCGTTCCTACGTCGCCAGCCTGGTGTGTTTAATAATAATAATAATAATGGAGTTTCTCCGTTCCTACGTTGCCAGCCTGGTGTGATTTAATAATAATAATAATATTATTATGTACAGCTTCTGTGGACTTAGATTAGCATCTTAGGTGAAAGCATGAAGAAAAAGATGTAAAAAATGTTCAATTTTTCTGCACTGGACATTCCATTTTGGCGGAATGAAAATAAGCCAAAAAATTGACTAAACCTAATCGAAAACATGACTGCAAATATTTTGCATATTAAATTTTTGAAAAAATAGATTTCATAACTGAAGAATATGATACATTCCAAAATGTTACGAAAAATGAAAAGGACTTGGTTTCTAACACAAAATGTTAGCATTTAATTTTATTAGTGATCTGTAATTGTATACCTAATTAAGGTAGACTTCACTACTTCCTAACACCGGTATCAAACATGCACACTTGTAGTTTACCAATAAAGACAAGAAAACGTGATTTTGCGTTTAAATGAGCCAAAGGTTATGTTATTAAAATTAAAATAAATAATGTATCCAACGTATAAGAAATCTATTTAAACCTGCATCAGCTTCTTTGTTACGCTTTTAATACATTTACTTCAAAAATTATTTCATAACTCCAACTCGCATCTTTATTACATCCTTTCAAGTCAACAGGGCACTCCTTCAACAGCAGCGTACAAGACGACATGTAATACATTTTGTTCATCAGAGACGTTTTCCCAGCTGCTTCTAAGCTGTGAGACATTGTTCAAGATTTGACTTCTAGGATGGACAAGACGCTGAAACCCATTAGGTTAAGGTTAGGGGTTTAGGTAGTCCATTTTTCACGGGATATATTGCAATGCCACCTTTGAGACTTGTCAGCTGTGTAGGTTCGTACTTCCTGTCACTGAAAGGGAAACGGCCCATCGTTGAACAAGTCATGGCTCAGGTTTTTTACGACATGCTCAAGTATGATTTTTTCACTTCGCAACCTCGACTTTCACTCCTTCTTGAACAAGAAGTATCCTGTTCTTTGAAGAAGGGTCTTTGAGATTGGTTTTCTAGCTTACTCTGGATAAAATGTACAGTTTTGTAGAAGAACCTTGTCATTTCCATGAGGGCGAGCTTACTACACATACGGTAGAAAACCTTTCCATCTGTAAAGAGCACGTTTTTCAAGCCGGAAGTTTTGAATCGAACAAACAATACACGATTCTTTGCAAGCGTTTTCTTCTTCGAACCAACTTCAAGCTATGAACTTTCCTGCGTTTGTGAGAAACAAGTCTGAAGTATTGTGTTCATAACTCGCCTTCAATACTGCATTAAAGCATTCAGCTCTGCAGTTATTTTCTGAAGAACTGACGTATGATTCTGGAAATTCTGGACCTGAATACTCCTGAAGCTGAAAGTTCTAGCTGTCCTGGACGTTCAGTTCGCGCACGATCTTGAATTCGTTCAGGATCTCGGACTCGACAGATAGATCGATGAATGAACAGTGGCTTATTTTTCTGCCAAATGAGACGATTCAAAATGTTAGGCAGCTTTGCGTATCTCAGATATTACTGAACGTTCACGTTCTTGCTTATTTTTTATCAAGCCATCCAACTCATTTTAAGTATAAAAAGTATCTGAAACGAAGAATGTAGTTTTTACTATGATATGCTATGAAATGCTGAAAATAAGTGCACTGAATGTCTCATCTATTAAAGATTGGTACAGTTTGTTGGGAACACAAGCATTTTAATACTATCTCAATTTGGTTTCAGGAGGGGAAGAAGGTAAAGGTAAAGTCAACTTGACCGTACCCCCAACTGGGAAACCCGCATGCACTGTTTTGTGCTGCAGCTATAGACAAACGGGCCCCAGAGGAGCATACGGCTTCAGTCGACCACAAATGTCTAGAGCTATGGCGCCAGTGACGGAAGGCTCCATGTGACAATATCTGCCACCCCCAACCCTCCCTGGGGAAGGTCAGTAACCCGCAGCAGTATGCAGACCGGATGCTGACCGATCACATCAAGCGCGCTAAGAAAATACCCAGCTGGGAACTGGGAACCAGCGACCTTGAGAGTCGAAGTCAGATGCTTTAGTCTTCCGCTACTGCGGCAGAGAGCACAACTCTCGCTATTGTGAACTTAATATGCGGTATTTTACTAGCTTCTGACAAAAAGTCCTATACGATTTTTTATTTTTAGATTTGAAGAAGGCCTTCGATACTGTGGACACTGATCTATTGCTTAGTAAGCTACATCACTATGGCATACGTGACAATGCACTGCATCTTATTGAGAGCTACCTCAGAGGTCGTCAGCAATTTGTAGCTATTGGTGACCAGAGATCCTCCACTTCTCCAATAGATGTAGGTGTCCCCCAGGGCTCAGTGTTGGGACCTCTTCTATTTAGCCTTTTTATCAACGACATTATTAATTTTCCTAGTATTAATGGAATTTTATACGCCGACGACGCTGTTTTTTATCTTAATGACGCCAGTTTTGCTGATGCGGTGACCAGAACCAAAGAATTTGTTAATAAACTATCACAATGGCTTAATTTGAACCGCCTCCTACCAAATGCTAATAAAAGTAAGCTAATGCTCTTCGCATATCGACCCGCCCCGATCTTGCCTGACATTTTTCTTAATGACAATGCATTGCAGTGGGTATCTTCGTATAAATACCTGGGCATAACAATTGACGATAAATTATGTTATTCGACTCACATTCAGTCATTAGAGAGTCAACTGTCTAGAGCTCCAGAAGCAATTTATTCTGTCTGGGTTTTTTTATCGCAGAAATCGTTAGTCTTATTATATTATGCACTGGTTTATTCTCACTTTATTCAGAACATCATAGTTTGGGGAGGGGCATCAGCCCAGTTGATACTTCCAATAGAAGTTAGGATTAATGATGTCCTGAGAGTAATTTTAAATTTCAAGCAAAATATTGGTGATATACCTGCTATGTCTGTCAATATCATGTACGTAAAACCTGGTTTGCTGAAATTTAAAGATGTGTATGACTACTTTCTTAGTAATTTAAATGTCAAGCGAAATATTGATAATATATCTGCTATGTCTGTCAATGCCTTGTACGTAAAACTTGGTTTGCTGAAATTTAAAGATATGTATGACTACTTTCTTCTGAAATTTATACGAAAGGCCCTATATCAAGATCCTGATTTATATTTGAAGTATTTTAGAGGCCTTGAGCCAGTACACAGATACGATACTCGAGAAAAGAAACTGAACCTCCCAAATGTAAGGCTTNTGGGGACATTTGTTTCTTGTCATGTTTCCTTTCTATAGTGTTTCATATTTACAATCCTGTCATAGGCTATTTTCAGTGAATGATCAACTGGATCGTTCGTAATTGAACGTTCATTTCAGTAGGAATGTTCTTTATTTATTATTCATTCATTTTGATCAAATAATTAATTATGTATACACACATTTATGACCACGTCCATACATATATATATAGATGCACAGCAAAAACCCATTTGCCACCCCGTAACACTGGACGTTCTTTTCGCGCACGATCTTGAATTCGTCCAGGATCTCGGACTCGACTGATAGGTCGATGAATGAACAGTGGGTTATTTTTCTGCCAAATGAGACGATTCAAAATGTTAGGCAGCTTTGGGTATCTCAGATATTACTGAACGTTCACGTTCTTACTTATTTTGTATCAAGCCATTGAACTCATTTTAAGTATAAAAAGTAACTGAAACGAAGAAAGTAGTTTTTACTATGATATGCTATGAAATGCTGAAAATAAGTGCACTGAATGTCTCATCCGTTCGAGATTGGTACAGTTTGTTGAGAACAAAAGCATTTTATACCATCTCAATTTGGTTTCAGGAGTGGTAAGAAGGTAAAGGTAAAGTCAACTTGACCGTACCCTCAACTGGGAAACCCGCATGCACTGTTTTGTGCTGCAGATATAGACAAACAGGCCCCAGATGAGTATACGGCTGCAGTCGACCACAGATGTCTAGAGCTATGGCGCCAGTTACGGAAGACTCCATGCGACAATATCTGCGACCCCCCAACCCTCCCCATTACTGGGGAAGGTCAGTAACCCGCAGCAGTATGCAGACCGGATGCTGACCGATCACATCAAGCGCGCTAAGAAAATACCCCGCAGGGAACTGGGCACGAACCAGCGACCTTGAGAGTCGAAGTCAGACGCTTTATCTGCCGCTACTGCGGCAGAGAGCACAACTCTCGCTATTGTGAACTTAATATACGGTATTTTACCAGCTTTTGACAAAAAGTCCTATACGATTTATTTATTTTTAGATTTGAAGAAGGCCTTCGATACTGTGAACACTGATCAATTGCTTAGTAAGCTATATCACTATGGCATACGTGACAATGCACTGCATCTTATTGAGAGCTACCTCAGAGGTCGTCAGCAATTTGTAGCTATTGGTGACCAGAGATCCTCCACTGCTCCAATAGATGTAGGTGTCCCCCAGGGCTCAGTATTGGGACCTCTTCTATTTAGCCTTTTTATCAACGACATTATTAATTTTCCTAGTACTAATGGAATTTTATACGCCGACGACGCTGTTTTTTTTATCTTAATGACGCCAGTTTTGCTGATGCGGTGACCAGAACCAAAGAATTTGTTAATAAACTATCACAATGGCTTAATTTCAACCGCCTCCTACCAAATGCTAATAAAAGTAAGCTAATGCTCTTCGCATCTCGACCGGTCCCGATCTTGACTGACATTTTTCTTAATGACAATGCATTGCAGTGGGTGTCTTCGTATAAATACCTGGGCCTAACAATTGACGATAAATTACGTTATTCGACTCATATTCAGTTAGTAGAGAGTCAACTGTCTAGAGCTCCAGAAGCAATTTATTCTGTCTGGGGTTTTTATCGCAGAAATCGTTAGTTTTATTATATTATGCACTGCTTTATTCTCACTTTATTCAGAACTTCATAGTTTGGGGAGGGGCATCAGCAGAGTTGATACATCCAATAGAAGTTAGTATTAATGATATCCTGAGAGTAATTTTAAATGTCAAGCGAAATATTGATAATATACCTGCTATGTCTGTCAATATCATGTCCGGTATGTAAAACTTGGTGTGTTGATATTTAGAGATGTGTATAACTACTTTCTTAATAATTTTAAATGTCAAGCGAAATATTGAGAATATATCTGATATGTCTGTCAATGTCATGTACGTAAAACTTGATTTGCTGAAATTTAAAGATGTTTATGACTACTTTCTTCTGAAATTTATACGAAAGGCCCTATATCAAGATCCTGATTTATATTTGAAGTATTTTAGATGCCTTGTGCCAGTACACAGATACGATACTCGAGAAAAGAAACTGAACCTCCCAAATGTAAGGCTTGAAGTTCAGGAAAGATTTGCTATCTTCCAATCAGTTCGCTGCCTTAATTCAATGCCTGACGAATTGCCGCAGGCAATGCGTGACCAAACACTCAAGATCAAGTACAAAGAATTAATTCTTAACAGGAATCAAAGCTAGCTGATCATTTTATAGAGTTTTTTCTATTGCTTGTTGCATCATTTTGTGATACTCAGAGCGTAATACAAACGAATACGTTGATAGTAGAAATGGTTGAAATATCACTTATAGAATTAAGCTAGTTTTTAAATCATGACACGTATAAAAGCAGCAGAACTACAAGAAATTATCTGTGTTGTTAGTATTAGTTGAAATAATTTTTTAAAACAGTAGAATGGCGGTAGTGACTTGTCCTTGTTCGAAATATTTGATGAATTATACGTAGTTTTTGAGAAGGCTGTCAAATGTCTTTAGGTAGTGCGGCAGCTTGAGCAGCATTGATTGTAGGTTATTACTGCAGCAGTTGTGGATGTGCCTCATCGTTATCATTGCACAGCTAATTATTTCTTGTGCCTCAGTTAACTCACTCCACAAACCCTTCTTTTCCCTCAAGGAAGTATGTTGCAATAGCTAGGATATTTCTTTTTAAATCAAGAATTTTATTAAATTACTTCATGATTTCTTTCAAATTTGTATCTATGCTATAGGAAATAATTTGTTATATGTATATTTTTTAACAGCTGACATTTTTGACTTTGACGATAGATTGCCTCACAAATGATACACTCGCGTTTAGTAGGCTTGTTCTCGTTTTAATTTGTCTGTTTTTAGCTATTAGTGCAAGCTGTAATGAGAGAACAATAAAGGAGTTAAAGGAGATAAATCTAATAAAGCTTTATTAAATACGTAACAACACTTTTAGGTCATTCTGTGTGCCTCTCTCATTCTGATCGTAGCTCTAATTTGTGAGCGAGCTCTGTGGGTATTACCCTCGGCTGTAATTACTGGCCTCAAACAGTTCAAATGCTTCACTTTATAGTTGAATTTGTTGGATTAAATCTTCAATTCTGATGTACCTTCCCACTAACAAGCTCTCTGTTGCAAATTTGAAGACAATTTTCTAATTCATGTCACGTCATTAATGCCCTTCAAAACCAATAGCCCCAGAAGGAAAAATTATAAGATGACAAATCTAAAGCATCACTTGACGCACTAGAGCTATTTCATTTTCAACTGGTGGCCCACACCGCCAAAACGTAGACTCGTCAAACAATTACGTGCATCAATAAAACCTCGATACTCTTGACGCTTCTTCAAGGTTGGACTCTCGTGAATGTTTTACTTTGCCTTCATTGACTTTCTGTTAAACTTCTGCACCATGCGATCCGAGGAGAAGTATTTGCACCATGAGATCCGAGGAGATATATTTGCACCATGAGCAAGAAGCAAAATTTCGCATGTACGCTGGAACGAAGCTATTATTTCAGACGCTGTCACTGCTGCAGCTTCGAATCTTTCGATGAGCAAGCGAACTTCTTCTCTCTGAAGGGCGGTGGGCGGTTCCAATGCTTTTTTTCTACTGTATTGCCATCACAGCGTCGAAATACTCTGCTGCGGACGTTTAAAGAACAGGAAAGTGCACAGCGACCTCAGTTCTGCCTATTTCTCTCCAAGTTTGAAGAAACCTGCGAAACTTTGGTGGTGACGCTTACCTAACAAACTAACTTGACGGCAGAAGATAATGTATATTATATTTTTTAATGTACAGTATGCATACAGTAAATGCGCAGGCAAGAACACGACGGAAGATTATGATATGATATCTTAAAGCCTGAACGTAGGACCAAAGACATACGTGTTAACCAGTATTAATGCTTCATATCAGGAAATAGAGACCAACCAATCATTAAATTGCTGTATTTAGGGATGTTAATATTAGGTTACAAAACCATTCCTACTGCTAATTCTGCATAATTTTTGATTTCCCAATCCTTTTTCGCAAGCCGGCACAGCAAGTAGCTTCATGATGAAACTGAAGCAAAATTTTATGCGTACATACTACAAATTACACACGATTCTCTCTTCTGAAAAGCAGTAGAAAAGAGCTCATCGTTTCTGTTTCATTCAATAGCCACTGTGAGTGGTGTTAATTACTTAAGGAGTAGGTTGTGCATATCAAATCACTTGCAGTGGAATAAGCAGTTGACTGAAAATCCTTCACTGTCCGACATCGAGTTATGACCTCCATAGCGCCGCCTATAAGAAATAACATGATTTGTTTCTTAACTGCAAAAAATGCAAAAAAAATATTGGTCATCCGCTATCACATTCCTCGTTCACCTCTCATTTCCCAGATATAAGCGTTATACAGCAATTCAATGTCTATTTTCAAATAAAAAATCAGGATGGCACGTAGACACAACTTATGAGGCGAATTAGTTATAAAACCCAAAACAATGAAGATGTTCCGTCACAATTTATTTACCGTCATTTTTGATGGGCAGGTGCGCTAGTCATTTAATAATAACTGCAGTCTTCGTAATGTATTCAGGTAAGTGTCGGCGGCCTTATTTTCACCTAGATATTTTTTTTGCAGCGTGGCGTGAACGACACACAAAATACTTGAGTACCAATCAGTCAAATTGGATGGCAATAATTTCGTGATGACGCTGTTTATTTTTCTTGCTTGCACTACTGATTTTTGCTGCGAAATTCGCCGCACACCAGTATGCTTGATCTTCCATTATATTCAACGAAAGTTGTACCATGAGTTTGGCAGATCAAAATTTCTCTTCTGGAGTAAAACACGCAAAAATTAGTTTCGAAAAAGACGGGGCTGTGACAAATTCTGAGTTAATTAAATTTTTGCTTAAGTTTGACCTAAAGTAGCGCATCTAACTCAACCAACGGCTCTGAAAAACAACGTTAGTCACCTAACCCTGACGATCTAAGTCCAGCGTATCGCGCTCCGTCGACCATAACACACCTCGTCATACTTATCTTGGCTCACTGATTTCACCTATGGCTGTCACAATATGTTCTATCAGCAAAGAATTCGCACTTGTATCTTATTGAAGACGTTGAATAATGGAGACACTTCTTGCATTGCTCACTTCATAGACCACACTATATTTTGACTGGACACTGAAATAAGGCCCCTCTCAATTGGGTCTGGAGGCCGATTTACGTGTCATTAAAATGAGTTTTAATTATCGCATAGACCTCAAATAAAGATGAATTTCTTCGTCGTACCATGAGGAATGCGTTGCAGAGCAGGGAATCTAAATTCACAATCATATGTATATATATATCTTCAGTAGGCGATGTACATCATACCTTCGGACACCAAGAAAAATTGAAAATTCATCATAATTTCTAGGAGTACTAAAATTTATAAAAAAATATTGGCTCATAGATACTACTCGTAATGTACTTTAATATCACATTCAATTGAGTTTTTCCAATGACGGATTTGAATCAATAGCCTCAAAAATTGATGTATGTAGAGCGTGTAGTAGACCTCATTCCAATAGCTACAACAAAAGGGAGATTCAAAAATTTCAGATCAGCCCTCACTTTAATAAAACGCTTAGAAAAAGTGTCTAAGCGTTTTATTAAAAGGGAGATTAAGAAAACCCCGCAATGTTGAAAAAATGAATAGAAGCCACAGCAATACTACATTGCAAGCAATGAATTAAAAATACATAGGCATTGAACTTTGAAATAAAGATACCAAGACAGATGGTGAATGATATTAAAACAACAATATGGGGATTGTACAACCCTCATGACTGGATCCATCTAAAGCTGCACATCGCAAGTGTAAATATCATTTCGCATAACTGCATATGTATATTACACCATTTCGTGATTGCCTACGTTATATCTCTTCATGGTTTCCTAGGTTGCATCACTTTTTGGTGGTCTGAGTTAATTCACTTCATGGGTGCTCACGTTATATCACTTCATGGATGCCTATATTTATGTTACATCACTTCAAGTGGGCCTACGTTACATTACTTCATAATTGACAACATTATTGTCATTTAATGGATGACTAGGTTTTATAACTTCATGGTTGCTTAAGTTAATCACATCTCAGAAAGCCCACATGAATACCTGAAAAAATTATTATTATGATTATTATTATGACTCAACTCCTTCTGCTTCTTATTTGGTAGAGACCTAATAAACCTATCAAATAACAAAATTCATCACCGTCATTTTTCATGGCCAGCTAATTATAGTTTTTTGGCATTAGTCTTATTTAGGGCAACCCACCAGACTCTCTGCAAAAAAAGTTATTAACGTTGCTCAGCTTCTACTACTTTTTGGGTTGACAGACAAATAAACATAAATATATAATATATATACAACAATAACTTATAGCCAAAATATACTAATTTTCGACTCTATGACCCGACACTTCATCTGAAATGGCGAACGCATTTTGCCGTGAACTTGTAGTCTTGTATTCGAGGAAATATGTATCTATGTATACAAATATATAGATTTAAATCTTACACTAAAAACATCATCACCGGTCTTCGCTTTGCTCGCGGATGACAAACAAAGAAATAGAGATCATCACGAAAATTTGAGGATTTACGCGTCGTGATATACCGGTATAGGTACATAGCAACTCATACGAATTTCATAAAAAATAACTGTAGCAGGGAAGTACAGTCGAATGACTGACTGCAGTCTGCAGCAGTCGAGAGAATACTGCTGCCAGATGCACCACTTCCAGGTCTATCGTCCGTTGGCAAGAATGCTGTCGCTGAGCACGTATACTAAATAATTTTAGTTAACAACTCCATTACAAATCGAGCATACCACGAATTTTAGAAACTTCTGTTCTACAACTTGAGACTTTATTTTACTAAATATTGAGAAGTAATTTTGCGCTACTACAAATATCAAAGGCTGTCATAAACAGTTGCTCTACGTAAATACCCTTCAAGCCTTAATATTTTGTCTGATTTTCTTGCGCATAGAAGTTTTAGAAGTATCTACTAGTTTGCCAGTCATTGCTGATTCTAAAAGAATTCAGTCATATAGCCTAAACAAACTAGAAAAATAATGGGAGAACATATAACAATGCGTCTGCGGCACCGTGCATTCAGGCACAATTGAGGGAGCGAAATCTGCCTTAGGGGCCAGTGTCCAGTCAGTGTATGATGCGGTTTATGCTCACCTATACGGTATAAATACTAGATGACCCGTGACCCGTTGGGTCATTATCACCATCATCTTTGCTTTCGCAAAAAAAAAACTAATGTTATTCAGCTGGTCATAGACCACACGCTATCCGGCCGTCTACTCCTGCCCGTACTGGTCGCTCTCACCAGCTTCTTTGCTCCTGATAGGAATTTTCAAAAACCTACATGTGAGCAAGGGGAAATATATATGTGGCGAACTCCAGTTATATTTCAAGTAACGTTTATGCATCCTAGCTCAGGTTCACCGCCCGCATTACAGATACAATCGACACTTGAATTTCTTATCATCCTGAAGCGAAGATTCTGTGTGCAAACAAGCAAGTAAATAAATAGGTGAATCAACAAGTAAATAGAATACACAGATACACTGATATTTTGTATTGCATAGTTAGATTGATTTACTAGTGAACCTACTGTCAAATATGACGCGACAAATTTAAGACGAAATTTCTCCATCACCATAATTATGTTTCTATACTGCCAACCTGAAGCAACATTACAGATGACTGTTTTCAATTAAGGAGCACATCTCTTCATGTCCTTCACGACATGCAGAAATACTCTATCTATATTTTAGTATCGAAAACGTGGTTGGACGNCACCATAACTATGTTTCTACACTGCCAACCTGAAGCAACATTACAGATGACTGTTTTCAATTAAGGAGCACATCTCTTCATGTCCTTCACGACATGCAGAAATACTCTATCTATATTTTAGTATCGAAATCGTGGGTGGAAGTCTGGCGAGGTTCATTATATTAGGAAATTAAGGACTTTTACAGACATTAGATTATATTAGGCGAAGCTTACGGCACAGGTCGAGTTTGTGCCTTCTTCAGGGCACAAACTCCTTCTTCTTCAGCGTCTTCAGGCGAAGAATAAGTGCTACAATTGAAATATCGGTGGGAAGAAAATAAGAATTAGCATCCGATAAGTGCCTATAATTAAATTTCCTATTGGATGGCCATTCTTTCAAGCCCCGATATAAACTATGCCTACGCTACGACACAACTTCAGTTCATCGAAATTTTGCGCTCATGCGAAAACTTCTTCGTCAAAGGAACAAACCAGACTGGAAAAAATTATTACTGTGTCTACTGCACTGCGAAAAATCGCTTCTCCTATGCTTTGTTGATCATATACTCGATTTGTACGTCATGAACTGAAAGTAGATATAGTTCCAATGTAGGAAGAAAGTATATAATGAAAATCAGACTCCATGACAACGGCAACAGAAGCTGTAAGTAGCATCATTGTTTGGATTTCAAAGTTAGCTGAGCAAGAAGTTCATTCAAATATATATTAAAATCTATTTGCCGTCATCTATAGCCTTGTCTATTTTCTACCTATCAGTTTCAAAGAAGCATGGTAGCATGACCGCAGCCTCAAACCAGGTCTTATTTTCGCCTATCTGTTTTCTTAGAGCGTGACAGATAATGGATACATAAAATGATAGATAAAAAAATAAATAAATCATCAAACGGATAAATATATATTGGTCTTTTTTGTATTGTAGATCTCTCGTACTCCGAACCGCCTCCTCGACTCTGCTTTGAGAGAGAGCAGTTGCAAAACGCAGTATATCCTGAGGGATTTGCTCCCCTGTCTTTTTGAGGAAGCAGTTAAAGGCTTCAACTATTTTGTGGAAGGAAGCGCAGGCTTTAGACTTCAAAAAAGAGCGCACAGAAAATCCTCTGTCTTTAAATGAGGCGATAAAGCGAGCCACGACCTTGCTTTAAAATATCAGAACATTGTTGCGACACCGCCGTGGCGTCTTATTTGACGCGTGAGAAGGGGAGCCGTTTTGTTGGAAAGTGAGAGTCTGGGTTTGGAGGTGCTTTTTCAGCTTCACCACGCGCTGGAGCCGAAATACAGTATGTTCGGGGTACGAAGCTGAATTTATTTCCGCACCATTCCAACAGAAATGAAAGGAGAATTTCCATGCTTTGGTAATTTGGTTATGGCTGCTAACACGATAACCGGCGTGGGTTTTTTGGGACCTGAAAACTGTTTTAAATCTGAGAGTGTAGGCATGTAGTGAATATAGGTGTAGGCCTATATGTGAATAGAGAATCCTTGCAAGGGACTTCATAGTCAGTAATCGGTCATTCTGACGGTAGAACTTCACCTTGACAGTGAACAGTTTCTCATCTGAAAACTTTTAATATCAGTAGACGTACCTCACAGAAGATTTGTTTAGAAAAAAAAGATGTGCACATTCGCAAGCGTCTCATTCTTCTTTTTGGATGTCTTTGAGTAGCGGGCAGCCTTGCCACTTGAACGTTGACAAGTTCAAATCTGTTCTGACCATACGAGCCCCTTTACTGTCTCCTTTGAACGTCCCTGAAAGAGGTCTAGGCGGCGTTATGCACACAACCCATTTTTGGGGAGGTGATACAGTGCTCCGTGACCAGTGACAGACCTAGCAGCGAGTTATCACTACATTGCACGTAACCGCTTACAGATGGTTTTCCTGGTTTTTTCTCTTCACTTCACGGCTTCAGTTCTTGCGGTGTTTCAAATATGACGGGCAGTTTATTGAACAGCCATGTTCCCCGAAAGTTAAAGCCCTGTTCCATATTAATATTATTAATATTTTTCATCTCATATGTCTTCAAGATAACTTCCGCGTAGATCTTTTCGACGTTGAGTGATTATGGAACTTACAGCCTTTATTATTTTTGCAGTGCGAGAAGTTTTAAGGCGACCACTGCGAGGACCATCTCTGTTATTTCTCAGTTCATCAATCAGGCAAACTTCCGTTGAGTGTCAAAAATCTTCGATATTGGCACTTGCAGCTGACGGTCTGTGACTCCTACGTGTAGGAGCAATAGAGCTCAAGATCGGCTGCAGGTTTATAACTCATGTTATTGAATATGCGTAATGCTGTTGCCTTTCTTTAAAAAAATAATAAAGTTTTTAACTGTATCTAAAGATTTATAAGACCAGGGTTAAAGCGAAGACGATCGATCTAAAAGACATGTCTATTTAAAATATATCTATTTAAATAGCCATGTCTTCGCTTTAACCCTGGTTTTAAAATTGTGTCGTCGTTTACAACCGAACTTGATAAATCGAAGATTAGTAACACTACAGCTGAATCAGAAACCCATTTTTACAAACTTTAAATTTACAGTAACAATAAATCCAGCAACGTTGCCCTCATCGTGCAGGAACATAAGTTTAAAAGTGTAGCGTTGGTTCAACGGCTACGACTATACATGAAAAACCCCTTATTTACTTCAGCCCTGTCTTTGCTGCATGTGCTTAGCTCAGCCACTCAATTTTATTCTAATTATTTCATTCATCGCATCAGATGTATCGAGTAACTTCATGTCTTCACGTATCGCAGCTTCCATCGCCGGTTTAGATCAGCAAATAAAGAGCCTTTGAGAGGTAATTAAATAGGGGAAGTGGAGCAAAAGCAACAGCTAGGGAGCGCTGGAAGTGCCGCGTGAGCGTCAACGGAGAAAAACAAAGCTGGATATTAAGCAACTAATGCAAAAAATAAGATGAAATTGTACATTTCTGCACCCAGATACTACAGTCATTACTAACTGAATTACCACAGATCAATAAAGAGATGAGTGATGTTACTGTACACAGATAATAGCAAAGAAAACATTTAATCTTTGGGCTGACTGGAACGACAGCAAAAACACCACGTGTAGTGTCATGATTGGACACTCGATAAATTTAGAATATTCATTTATTTCAGCATCAGTCCAGTACTTATAAATGGTTTTCCAAGTTTATGCTCTGCCGCTCTGTCATGTGCATATTCTACCGACTAGCTTGAACTCTTTTTAGTTAGCATTAAGTATTATATAATTTACCTGCTATGGTCGGCAGAAAGCTTCGTGTGTCTTAATTGGCTGTTATTTATCATGGCCAGAAAACTTACGTTCTGTGGCCCTGCAGTGGTGCTGTGGGACTGAGTATTGCATAGCTTTCCCGGAGGCATGAAGCAAAGGGTCCCTTTAGCGGATTTGCTCCAAAGAGCAAACTCTCAGATGGCAAAGTAACCTGTCAGGCTGAGCTACGTCTTGGGGGCAGGAATTTTGTAGCAGTCTTTCTGAGGGAAGGACTTGTTTGGACAGGCCCGATACTAGTGGGAAGTCGAAATGTCCTCAATCTACGCTGTCCAAAATTGCTTTCAACCTTAAAAGAGAGTGAGTCGAGTTTTCTGCTTCATTTCAATGTCCTTGCATTTTTATTCCGGAATACTACAAATACAATCAATCAGGAAGCGACGCTTCATTTGAATATAATCCTGCAAGCTTTCAGGTGCGACATAATTGTGGACTGTCGTTGAGCGCCTTAGCAGAAACTAAACGGGCCACGATTACCACGAATATAATGAAGGAAGAAAAATGTTACCTGTCAATACAATAATACAAACCAAACGCGTACTATTTCAAATTTGCCTGGTTACACCCAAATTTCTTGTCCTTTATAGTGATTGAAGTTGTGAATGCGAAAACATTGTAACCCTACTAAGTGTGAGAGCTGAAATATATCTTCAATATCAGATGCACCACTAAAATCTTAACCGTTTATAATATATATATATATTTTTTTTTTGCAGGAACAGATTTTAAACATTTCAGAGTGCTATTATGCACCATGTTGTATATGATTAGAAATTAAAGTTCTGAGGACTACATATGTACTTCTACAAGACTTACCATGGAAGTGGCGCGTGGCCTTTGGCCATCTTCGACTGGTTGAGTCACCATCACGGTCACAAGTGCGATGGACTTCCACAGCGGCAATTCTTGGTCAGTTGGTCAAGTCACTAGCAAGCAGCGGCCGGTGACCTCAAAGGCATCTTGTAGCAGTACACGTTTCGATTATATGGGTGATGCGTCATTTCTATTTCTAACTTAATAACCCACAATTTGGCTTCTGCAAAAGTGAGAAGGAATTTTTCTTTAAAATAAAAAAGGGTGTAAACCATTGAAATTCAGCAGTTGGCAAAGAAGGGCCAGATAAAGAAAACGGCTCTGGAGGCAATTGCTCTCTTCTCGAAAAAATCAGAAGTAAAAAGTATGAAATAGAACAAAAACCCAATTTCAGAGAGAAATACAAGAATAGTGTATACATAAATATATGAATGTTAAAAGACTGTATGTAAATACAGAAATACATGCTAATAATGATGGTTGGCATAACCTAGGATCCAGCTAATTGTTATGGAGCTTTTAGACAATGTGCGATAATCCCTCTGGCAAGTGACAAGCTCCTTGGTACTTGAATCCCACTTGACTGTAAAGTCCAGGGCATCGGGCGGTGGGGGGGGGGGGTTTGCAGCTGTCATCGAGGACCAATTAGTTGAGGGCGACAGCTTCACACTCGCAGGGAATCAATGTACTGAAAAAGGCTCGCTAGTTGATGACCTCATAACAGCGTTCTTTGAGCTAAGAATAGGAGAGGCTTTGTGTGAATTTCTTTGTATTCTTGAACGGCATTATTCACGGAGACTCTTCGCATGTAATTTTTCTTCTTCGATCGTGGTTAGTCATGATAACGAAGTTGATTTAGTTAACGCATTGCTTTGATGTAAATCAGCACCATTATGCCTAGCTTGTAAATGTCTGTGGTGATACTTTGAGATTAATAAGCCGACGTAGGTACGTCTGGACCTCATAACCCACAACCCACTTCAGTGGATTTTTCAGTGTTTTTTCAAGGTCAGTATTTTTCAAGGTCCACCCATAACTTTTCAAGATATGCTTTGGAAACTTATTGTCAAACACACAAGCGTCTAAATAAATCATCAGCAAATGTTGGTCATTTGCGCCTGTTAACATTTCCAACAATCTTTGTAAATATTCTGTGAAAATTCGACCATAGCTTTTTTTGCTATATTACTCACAAACGTAAAACAAATATGGGGACAAAGAGACCATAAAAATTGATTATGGGCTGCTAGCAACACTCCTAACAGTTCGAGCACATTTCATGAATTTCCATTTATAACGTTTTTTTAGTTATATTGCCACTAAAGAACAGGTTGACAAAAGAACAAACCTTTAAACAGGTCTTCAGCATATGTAAATAATCTATTCCTCTTATCATACCAACAATCCCTGTAAATTTCATGACAATCCGTCCAAACTTGTCGAGTTATCTTGGTGACACACTGGCAAAATGTACAGACTGACAAACTCTGACCAAGTAATAACTTGACAAAATGAAAACTCCTGAAAAACATTTGACCGATAACGCTCGTCACGTTTCGTGCTGCTTTCAACTGCCATCTTTTTATGCGATTTGAAGGAGAGGTGCTGATCTCGTACAATGATTATTAAGCCATTCTTCACATTTCCGACCATCCTTTGAGAAAAAGTTTACTCACAGTTCAGCTTTAAAATAGTTTTTGCACTTACGTCTCATTTATCCAATCCTCCATTTTCTTTCTCTACAGGGGCTCTTGGCATACAAAAATTCAGATCTACCTGGTTCATTAGTTTCCTCATTAGGAGAAATTTTTAACCGCTTCAGCCACATACCAAAAATCTGTGTACAGGCGGTATATGTCGTGCGGATAGATAAACTCGCATAAGAATATTACATACCTTATGAAATTCATTGTATACTGTGTGAGCATATTAGATTAGGCGCCGAAATTAAACCTTAGAGGCTTGATGTGTCCGAAACTTCAAATAGAAGCTTCGGCTCTGTCAATTTGAATCGTGTGACAAATGTAAGAAGCGACGTGACTACGTTGAGCCCGCTGACATCTCCGTTTTAACCCTTTAAGGACCACTGGGCCTCACGAGTCCCTTTTCGCAAAAATTAGGTTACTAAATATAGAGGGGATCAGTGATTTTTGGACCTATGAGCGCCGCGACTATGAGACGGTAGACGGAGGACTACAATTTAAGACTCTCCAAGAATCTGGGAGAAACAGAAACTTGATCCTTGAAGGGCTAAGGCATAAAAGAGAGTTTCTGGAAGTTTACCAATTAATCAATTGCGAGCCAACGCTTGTAACTCTGTTAAGCAGGTCGAAGCTGCCCACCTGGGTGAAGTTTCGAAAATAAGTCAAGCCTCAAAGTTTCAATTCGGCGAGCGATTGAACATGCCCTATGCTTCATTTTCTAAGTTTCCTCAAGCGCATAGAAAACCCATGCCTAGCTCCTGGGTAGACTATTTTAGAAGTGCCTGAAACCGTCGTATATTCTGAACGACTAGTATTTTTCTCATTCATGCACATTGCTTTGTGGTTCATTTTATCCTCTGTAAAAGAAGTATAAAAGAATGCAGTATCGCCTGCACGAAGAGTGTCTCCGTGTGCAGTTACGGCAGGTTACCTGAGCCAAGTTTTTACAAATCTAGCCAGCGTGTATTAATATTTGTATAATTGACTGCGACTTATTGGAACTACAGCAGCAGTAAGGGCTGTATAGATTTTTATTTCGCAAAGGGATCTGGTTTGTTGCACAATTCTAATGTTAGACTTTATTTTATAATAGCTTTCCCCAAACTGATTGGAGTACACTGTGCAGTCAAGCACCTGGCAATAAAATGTTCGAACTTCTCAGCACCAACAACCTAACCCAACACGTTGTTGAGCCCACCAGCTAAGACAATATTCTAGATCTGGTAATCTCTACACCTGATTGTGATATTTTTGACTAGCCATCTTGAATCGACTTTCAGATCATAACATGATTGAATTTACTCTCGAACTTGACAACGATCTAACCAGTCGAGCTCAGCCTCTCAATTAAGCTACCAGACTAACGGCGGGCGAACTTAGCTGAAATACAAGAAACAGAGTTTGAAGCTCTAATGAGAGTCTTTAGCGTTGAACAATGCTCTAATATCTTGGAGGTAAGCATCCTGACTGCTGCCGAACAAGATATCACAACAAAAAGAGTTCGCAACAGAAATAAACCTCTCTGGATGAATCGGACCATCCAACATTGCATTAGCATTGTTATATATTGTCGTTCTGCGTGGTGGCGTTGTAATTTGAGTTCGGATTGAGTTCGTGTTGAGTTCGTCACTGTACTTGGCTGTGAGAGTAAACTTCAAGGCCGAGTATAGTTATCAGGCTACAGGTTGATGGTGAAGGATTGCCGTCAAGATCTTCTTGTTTATTTACATCTTATTATACAAGACTTAGAAGATATGCTCCAATGATAGTAGCAACATGCTACTTGAGAGATGCTGACTATAGAATACAAGGTCTACATCGGAACAGCGTTACAAGCAGAATGCCGTAAGCAATGTTGGTACTGCAATGTCAAGTACCGAATTAAGCTGACGCTTGATCATACAAGCGCCTTAAATATCTATGAATCCCGGCTTCATTAGAACACCGGCTGCTTCCGGCGGAATCGAGCCGGAAGTCCGTGGGTAGATTACTTTAGGTTTACAAGCATAACAAATATCTTGGGATGCCGGCACATTTTGCATGGTCATAAACGAGCCGCCAGGCATGATATAAAGACTGCGTCTATACATTTGAATGTTACTGGCTAACGCATTGGAATGTTGTATGTGCGAATCGCGTATATAACACACATTGGAATGTGTATGTGCGAATCGCGTATATAACACACCCTCCTCTTTTAGATTT
>LQNS02276926.1:2052073-2070018 GCA_001587735.2 Parhyale hawaiensis | reverse complement strand
ATAAAGACTGCGTCTATACATTTGAATGTTACTGGCTAACGCATTGGAATGTTGTATGTGCGAATCGCGTATATAACACACATTGGAATGTGTATGTGCGAATCGCGTATATAACAAGCATGCGACAAATGTTGTACAAAACCTGGAAGCGTAATCCTACTGAGAATAGGTACAATCACAGAATGGCATGTCGGGAAGTGAAGAGGCATGTCTGAACGACTAAGTGGGAAAAAGAAAGAAGTTTCCGTAGCGACTATGGCAAAATTCCACCCAAAGGCATGCTCAGTACCATAGACCCGCACAGAACACCTGACGGTGGAACACCAATGACCTAGGAGACAAAGCTACTATCCTGAACGAATATTTCAATTCGGTATTTACCACTGAATATGCTACGAATGTTCCAGAACCAGCGCAGATTCCAGTTGTTCCAATACACAGGTGTCTTCTCAAGGAGCATGAGGTCCTTAAAGAATTTACCCACCTGAATGGGTACAAATCCACTGGCCCAGATGATCTGTCCCCTCGCGTCCAGCTGGAAATGGCCCCAGTTATCACGACGCAGCTGCTAAAAATATTTAATCGGTTTTTATGCACCGGAGAAGTAACGATTCACAAAAAAAGGATATTACATCTACAAATGTGAAATTACGCATAGAAATATATATAGTACATTTACAAATGCGTTGTGCGGTAAGCAACCAGTGTATCTGTGACTATTAATATTTTGAAGTATTAAAAAGCTAAAAGAGCAAATGTAGTTGATATTAGTAATTGAAATTTGAAATTCCTACTGCCGGCAAAAGAGTATGCCTCTTTCACTAAGAGAATTTTAGCACATGGAATCGGGTTGCTCGAAGTGCGACACCACCATCCTGGTGAGCTGATTATATTCAGTTACATTCTCAATTGAATTGGGAAGAGCATTCCAAAGCTTAGCTCCAGATATAGAAAGAGCTTGTTGACCAACCTTGGTGCTGGTGTTGCGCACTTGGAGATGGTCTCGCCGAAAAGATCGTCCACTGATTTCATTATTTCGAGTCAACTGCACAACCTCTGTATTTCTGGGAGCGCCATGCAGCGAACGAAAAATGTATTGGGCTTCATCTAGCTATTATTTTATGCTTACTCGAGGCCACCGGAGCTTTTCTAACAGTGGACGGGCATGATCGCGTGTGGTGAACTATCCATTGAGAACAGCTTTTGCTGCAAAGTTCTGGGCTTTTTGCACATCTGATATCAGATATTTAGGAGCCTTGGCCAGATCAAACTACAGTAGTTGAAATGAGAGAAAACAAGCGAGTGGATAAAAAGAAGGCACGAACAGGTGCTTAACTTTATAGAGAAATATTAACGTGCTGTTTACGGTGTTGCATAATTTTTTAGTGTGATTGTCAAACGTTAGATGTCTTTCCATTCACACCCCAAGCGATTTGACAACATCGCGAGGGATAATGACTGAGTTGTTATCACTTCTTTTTCTCCATTTTGTTTAAATGGGAATGCATTTGGACATCATCAGCATACATAGAGAAGGTGCAGTCATCCTGATCCAAGGGAATGTCATTCACGAATATTGAAAATAAAATTAGTCCTAAGATCGATCCTTGGAAGAAAACAAAGCTGTTCACAATATAGGGAGACTGAGCTTTATTGAGCATGACATCATGTGACCTATCCTGTAGATAGCTGGCAAACCAATTAGGGCAAATGTTCATGGATGTAATTTTATCTAGCAGCATATCATGGTGAACACTATCAAGTGCTTTGGACAGATCAACTAGCAGGAGAAGAGTGAAACGTTTATGATCCATATTCAGGTAGATGGCTTCAGTGATGATTAGAAGAGCGCCTTGCGTGTTAGTATGTGCTCTGTAGGCGTACTGTTTTTTATGAAGAATACCTGACCGATCGAGATGGTCTGCTAGCTGGTTTTCGAGTTGTTTTGAGAGCATGGGAAGAAGGCTTATCGGCCTGTAGTTCCCGTGTTTCTCTTCTCCCCCGACTTATAAAGGGGTTTAATGATGGATTGCTTCCAAGAGTTAGGAAATATTTCAAAATAACTGAAGTGTTTATGATATGGAGAAGGAACGGACCTATAACGGAAAATGCATCTTCAGCGTAGGTAATCGATATATTGTCATGTCCAGTCGCCTTTGTGTTTTCCAGGGAATAGAGAATATCTGAGGATACTGACAGTTCATATTGGTTTTGGACGCTATGGAAGCTCGTTTTTCTCTCCATGAGGTTGAAACGCTGGTTGTGAGTCTGAGGCGGGATTTGGGAGGGAGTCGAATTCAGGCTGGTGTTTTGCAGACACTAAGGGTGTCTGTTGATTAGTGGCTTCTTCGAACGCTGTTTTCCTACTTCGGCGAAAAAAGTGTTAAATTCTGTGGCTTTCAAATGTGGGTCGTGTAAACGTACAGTTTGCATTTCTTTCTTATTTTGTGCTACGTCTTTGAGTGTGTGCCAGTTGTGTTTAGTGTCACCTTTCGCTGCTGTTAACGCATTGTGAGTATGGGTTCGATTTGCGTCGCTGATTGATTTGCTTAGACGCTTGAACTTCTCCTCTCCCTGCCCTCAAGATTTTTGGGAGAGAGACTCGTGCTGCGCGCGGAGCGCACTCTTTCACTTTGGAGGCTGTCGTATGTCGAAGTAATCAGTTCTGTCGGTGCTTCGTGCCTGGTCGGCTAAGGTTTGGAATTTGTTGCCGGCATCGGCTTTTGGTCGTATTGGCCTGCAGGCGCTTAAGACAGCTGTTAGTGTTTTTTTTGCTCGATTTCCTTTAGCAGCGTTTTGGGCTTCCCGGTGTTGCAAGATGCTTCATTTGGGTTATATTACTCAAGCTCAAGCATGAAGTTTTAATAATAATAACTCATTCGAAAGCCTTTCATCCCGACACGTTTTCAAAAGTCGAAGGATATTCTTTTCTTCACTTTTTCGTTTAATTTCTTCGTTCATCCATGGTGCAGGTGATCGCCTCATGGTTACAGTTTTAATAGGGGCGCATTCATCTAACGCTGTCATTAACCCTTCTGTGAAAAAATGAACTTCTAAGTTAACATCATCTCTATCATATATTTCTAGGAACGGTGTCGTTGATGAGATTTTTTCTAGAAACACTTCTTTGGAGTGCGCCTCCTGAGATCTGCTCGTAATGACGACTGGTCCACGTTTCAGTTGGTGCATGCGACTTGACAATGATCGGCGATGGATGGTGCCACATCGACATGAGACACTCTTCGCGTTGTTGGTAACAGCAACATCAATAATGGCGCTACTTTTCTGCGTTATTCGTGTTGCATCATGTGCTAACATGAGATAGGTTTAAGCGCCAAGTTAGCAGAGCCATGCTATCATTACTGTTAGTGACATCGATGTTAAAATCCCCTAGGACATAGAAATCTTTTTTCGTCTCAAGAAGGTTTCGAAATAATCGCTCTAATGTTTGTAGTGCGTCAACTGTTGCTTTCGGATGCCTATAGATGCTACCGACAATACACGATTTCGGCTTGTTTATTTGAATGGACAACCTGACCATTTCGACATCCTCACACTCTTCGTTTTTAAAGATTTGCTTCAGAGTGTAATTTTCGTTAATATGAATAGCTGAGCCACTGCCTCTGTTAGTTTTTTCCCATCTTGCCTAAATAATTTATAATATGGAATTTGCAGGTATGAGCTGACTGTTCTAGGGTCAAACCAAGTCTCGGAAAGACGAAAAACGTCCACATTGTTTTCCGTCTGGAATAGTTTTAACTGGTCACGCTTGAAATTAGCGAAGCAGCTCTGAGCGTCGATGTGCGTGGTGGTTATACTTCTGTTGATAGTTGAAGCTGAAAGTAGGCATTTGCCTTTAGTTGTAGAGTGTGAGGAATGCGACTGTCAGCGTCTGAGGCTGGTGTTAGGAGCTTTTGGTTTGAAGGTTACAGCTGGTTTGGCAGGATATGTTACCGCCGTATACAGGGCGCTATAGTGCTCGCCTGCTTCATAGATATATAGTCTATTCATGTGATCGTCGTTCTGGTTTACGTCGAGTTGCTAAATTTGTCGAGTTGCGGGTCTACGCGTGTGCTGACGATTTGCTGCCCTCGATTGAATGGCAGGATAGATTTGATGTGACTTTTACCGTCATTATTTTTTCAACTATGTTGATAGGCATTTGACAAATTTTGGCGGGAATTTGAGGGACCAGATGTACATAATCCTGCTTGGAAATTCTATTGTTGACGTACTCAGTCATTTGTTTTCTTAAGGCGTTACTCTCCAGGTTTGTGAATGCTCTGTATTGATCAAAGCAAGATATTTTTTTTCTTTTTTATTTTAGATGAGGGGTTGAAGGTTGTCAATAGTGAGTAGGTTCGAAAATTTGGGGCCGCTTGCAGGCAGTGATTTTAGTACCGCGAGGAGGAAACAGACCGTCTGAGGCCGTTTTTTTATGCGTTTTCCAAGATTTTCAAGGATGCATGGCAATGATAGGTCTGCTAAATTGACGACGCTCACTTCATTTGGGCTCGTCGGTTCGTTTGGGACGTTGTTCCTTCCTCTTCTCCGGTGTCAGTATCCGACAGGGACGCGAGAGCTGCATATTTGTTCGATGTAGGAAGTGCCGTGCTAGACTGGTTTGCTGCGGTTTGGGTGAAAAGACAAGTTGCAGAGGAACGTGCTTAGCAATGGTTCGGAGAAGATAATGGTTGTTCTGTTATGAAAACATAGATTTGCAAAAAGATATATACATATATTAATGTAGATTTGCACGACTACGTATACACATAGGAAAGCAATTAATGTCTCTAGAAAATAGTTTCATCAAGTAAGAATGTATTGTTCAACATTCATGCACGAATGTGCAATGCAATGTTCGACTCGAAAAGCCGTTATGTTTAGTCGAGACATCTGCATCCTGGCAGAAGGTAGAACTGCTTCAGGCTTGAGCTCTTATCTTGGGTAAACAAACTGTGCATGATTTCGGCCCAAGACCCAAGTGTGGGAAAGGTGTTGGCTAGTCCTCAAAATGTACAGGATAGACTGTAGAATAGAGTTAGTTATAGCTTAAAGCTCAGAGCGAGCACACATTTTCGTGCTCTCTCGCCCTCTCCTGCTGGGGGCGAGGCGCCTCTTACCTCTGCTATTTGGGGAAATTCGCCTATACTTTTCCCCTCTAGCTCAAAAGTCCCAGTGAGTTATAGGTATGGCACACAGAATTTACTCAGTGTCGTGCGTGATTTAACAGCAAATGTGTACAATACCAGAACTCGTCTCCTTTTACTCGTGGAGTGATGTAAGGTGTTCACCCGTGCACGAACAATTGGCGTTTATGGCAGTGTATGCCAATACCTTCGTTTGTGAGCCTGCTGATGCCTTTGATAATCGCCCGTGTGTTAACACTGTGTGCCCTTGGCAGTGCTATTTGTTAAAGGTATCATTTGATCATTTGAGAACTATGTCTTCTAGTCTCTACTTTCATCAGTGAAACCATTCCCTATTCGACAACGCTTCAATGTGTTAATGCCGACATGTGTTCCAGTGTCTTAGTTATGTTGCCTACGGTATGATGACGTGTTACACAAACAATTTCAGCGGTGTAGTCATCGAATAAGTGTATCCAATACAAGCTGCGGTGATCTCTGTGACATACGGTACGTGTCAAAGTTGG
This sequence comes from Parhyale hawaiensis, assembly GCA_001587735.2. Classification (NCBI taxonomy): domain Eukaryota; kingdom Metazoa; phylum Arthropoda; class Malacostraca; order Amphipoda; family Hyalidae; genus Parhyale; species Parhyale hawaiensis. The sequence continues at coordinate 2,064,362 of LQNS02276926.1, read as the reverse complement.
CAGACGTAATCGAATCAATGTTTCCTCAAGATGCAGCAAGAGCATCGTGATTGAGTCAACGTGTTCTTTGTGTTTAATTGATCCAGTGTGTTTGCTTCCTTTAAAAGTCGCACGAACTTTAAATGACCATACAGTGCGTGAAGCATAAGAATTGTATGCATCCCCCGCTAGTCCAAATGCATAGATTGGAGAAGCTAATACGTCCCGTGCAGGCGGAGCCATCAGTTGCAGCCAATTCCAGAGAGGTCCCCAATTGAGGTTCATCACTTCGTCTACAGTAGATTAGTTCCGAGGAGGAGACGAAATAAATGACAACGTCTAGGCAGAAACTCTCTCTGTTACTGTCTTACTTCTCAGTGTTAATTAAGTTTTCAAGCGAGTGTATCACTGGACCTTCGTAGTGCGATGTGTTTCTAAGTGAGAGTAGGGTAGTTGTCATTATTATTGCATTGATAGAAGTAGAATTATTGCAGAGATACCAGCAGAAAAGGTTTTAATTATGTGGTAAATGTCTTAAGATTACGGAAATGTATATGTATGTACAAAAAAAATTGAAGCTTGTAGTTTGTCCTTGGGATTCTTAGTGCGCTGCAAAAAAAAATGAAGTATCTTAAAAATGCCTTAGCTTAAAATTTAGAAAATAATGATAAAATTAGACTAATAGTGTAATGCATTGATTTTTCATGTGGTGAAACGAGTTATTTTACACGTGTGGGATCACGCGCTGATCTTTGGTGAGTGAACTATCTTTGTAATTAAAAGGTTGTGCTGTTTAGAATACGTAAACGGAGGATCAAAAAAAGGTCTTAAGAAATAAATAATTATAACTTGCTTAGCCAATGTGGTCTTTTTCCCGGAGTTTTCGTAAACACAGCATCGATATGATAAAATGTTTGTTTACATGAATTGTATTATATCTTCGCTGTCTGAGAGCACCGTTTTTGCCACCTGGCACAATATTTCGACTGATTCATTTGTGTCTCCGATGGTACTCAACCTTTCATATATTTACAGTCTAAGTTACACATAGATATACCTATCTCCTGAGTACTTGTGAAGTGTCAATTTAAACGCATACATAACACAGTATCAGTTGTGATTCAAAATTTATATCCTAGTGTGTCAAAACAGCTTATTTAATTCTCGCTTCATACGGTTTCCTCTATGTATTAATTTTCCATGCTCTTTTCCAATATATTGTGATATCTTTACGTGTGTTTTACTGATCCAGCTGCAGTGTGAGTCCCAATCGCTAGGACTTTTAGTTAGGTACTTTGGGGAATAGCTCGCCCCTTGGGGACATGTCTAACTTATGTTTGTCTCTCTATGTTATTTTTATAGGCACAATCCTGTCATGTGCTACGTTCCGAGAATGATCAGCTGGATCGTTCGTAAGTAAACATTCATTGACAGTAGGACCATCATTCATTTACAATCTTACAATTATTGTTCTCAATATTAATTATTATATCAACATGCCGCTTTATTTATATAACACCCCGTATCAGTTCGGCTGATCTGGTGCTTCGATTCCATTTTCCAGATGGAAGTGAAGGAAATGCACACTACAACTAGGTAGCTTTGTTTTGGGCGTGAGGTGCGCGAGGTTTGTAAATGGACTGACAAACCATGCTGATGCTAGAGCGTTTATAGCGGCAATGCTGCTGCTGCACACATACGTGTATTATACCTTGGGGTGAGTTAAGAAGCCCTTTGAAGCACAGGATGTAGTACTGTATTTGAAGGACTGTGAAGTGTAAATACATTGAGTAAGGTCAATTACTTGTCCTGAATGCATAGCTTGAACAACGCTACTGGGGTGGAGGTAACTTCTTTGAACGGGGCCAAGAGAGCCGTCGCCAAAGAGTGTTTCAGCTTTTGTACGTTTTAGCATGTGTGTTTGCTTCCTATCAGACTGATCTGAAGTTAAAAGAGTGTGGCACGGACCAAGAGATGGGTTAGATTCTGCGGGGTTATTTGGGCTGGAGAGTGCATAACATTGGAGGAGAGTAGAGCGGCTGTAATCAAAGAATGGTGCTTGTAGCGTGACTGTGTTGTGAGCAGCGCAGTTTTTGTGGGAGCTACGTTAGGTGTGGCAGTCGCATCAGGAGCCATGTCTTGAAGGTGTCTTGTAGAATGACTGTGATTAGGCTCTTTAGGTGAGTACTGATCTAGTACGGTAGTGTCATCAAGTAGTTGATGCTTAAAAGTGAAAATATTACACGTAAGACACCGAATGGTCTCTGTCAACACGTCAAGCACTGAATGCATGCTGCTTGGTTGCTCATGCTTTAGATCGCCTAATAGTTTAGAGACACGCAAATAAGTGTTCCTTTAATTGAATCGTTTGGTCAACTATTGCACTGATCGATAGAGCTGTGCCTACTTGTGATGCATCATCGATGATTTCAGCGGCTTGTTGCACGCTAAGCAGAATTTTGCCGACTGTGTATTGGACGTCACTTATTTTCAAATTTGCCCCCTAGCTTAGAGGTTAATTGTTCCTCCGTCGAGCGTAGCTGCGCGTGCCATATTTGTAATGGCCGCTGTTGGACAGCGCACCTTGTGTTGATTGCATTGACGGATTGCGTGAAGGAAAAAGCATCATGTTTTATTGCAAGACGGGTTGCAGCAATTGGCTCTAAAGCGCTTTTTTCCGTATTTAGAGATGAGTGGCTGTTTGTTTCAGAATTTTAGGTGGATATTATGTTACCAGAGGAGTGGGACCGAGTATTTGCATCAGGAGGGCGCTGCGTAGTGCTGGGAGGAGTTGACATCAGGTGCTGAGTAAATGAATTTAGCCCTGGAAGATGTTCAGTGGCTGCAATAGAGATGTCAGTTGGTATTTTATCTTTAAGGAATTCTTTTTCATTTTCATTTGCGGTCTCTCCGGAGCTGTGACTTTTCTGTTCTTGCAATAAGACTTTCTCGGATTCATTGTTAACACAGTTCCGACCGCCGGGTTGTGCCGAGACGTCGCAGGTCGTAGTTTCGTAGTTTTTGTTTCGAGTTTTCGTCTCCATAATGGCTACTTCTCTTGCCTGGCGCAACAGCGGCGGTCGGTGTCTATTTTATAAAGGTGAGACTGGTGTATCAACTTTGTATAGACAGAAGCTGTATAGGTTTTTTATATTGTAGCACAGAATCAATTTGAGAGATGGAGCATTGTGTGAAATTATAAAAGTACCGGGCCAAACACATCCCACACACAGAGTAAGTGAGATCCAGTGTCTAATATAATTCAGCAACATTACAACGATATTAATGAACATAATACATGTTAGAACAGGGAGAGGGAGTAAGATTGCCGAACTAACTTGTTTACAGCATTACAAGAGACACGGTGCGCATACTGACCACCTCAGCATGCACAAACTTATTTCCGACGTTGAGCATGGCTTCCGTGATAAAAGAAGCTGCCTAACTAACTTACTAGACTTTTTTCGAAAATTACGGAAATCAGAGACAATGAAAAAAATGTGGAGCTCGTTTACCAAGACTTCCAAAAGGCATTTGAAAAAGTTCCCCCATCAACGGTTAATGAAAAATTAGAAGACCACGGAGACTATTCACGCTGGATACATGCTTGGGTAACTGGTAGACAGCAGCGAGTGAAACTTTCAAGGTAAACGAGCCTCTGGACACCGGTCTCATCTGGCGTTCCGCACGGTAGTGTGTTTGGCCCCTTCTGTTCATAATTTACATCAATGATCATAATCTTAACATCTGCAATTGAACCAGTAATTTGCAGATGACACTAAACAATGTCATCCTGCCAGAAACAAAATTGAGCTCCAACAAGACCGCTTCACGGCTTTGTCCGCAACTGGGCAGACAAGCTGTAATGTCGACATGTGCTCAGTCATGTACGTCGGGCCAGAGCTGGAGAACACCCCCCACTAGGGACCCTCTCGGCACAATTGGATATGAATGGGATAAAAACTAACGACTGTCACCCAATAACGCGACCTAGCAATAACTATCACAAAAATTCAAGGACATAATAATTCCTAGTGTGCCAGCATCTAGAATTTGCTGCTTAATTCTGGTCCGATCGATAGGGAAACAATCCAACGCAAAGCAACAAAGCTGATACCTCAGCTGCGAAGCAGGCCATACGAATGTCGAATACAAGAAGTGGGACTCATCTCCCTGGAACAAAGGGGCCGACTAATAAAAACCTTCAAGTATTTGAATGGCTTCCACGACGTGCCTACAGCGGAACTCTTTGAAATAGACGAAAATGATCGCTTACGAAACAAAGGCCGAAAACTCAAGCATAAAGATTAAAGAACAACTCTCAGCCAGCAGTGCAGTTTTTCCCGTACTTTATAGTGAAAATTTGAAATAGACTTCCCTCTGAAATTGTTGGTGCAGAGACGAGCAATGCATTTAAAAATCATCCCGACAAATATTGGGACCAACATCCTCCACAGTTACAAACAAACTTCTAAAAGCCAAAGCGTCTAAGCCTCCGTAATCCATAATTCATGCCATGACTAACTTAACGTCCCCAAGCTCTGCGCGATCTACTCCTTGCCTGACGTTATTATTTTTTTCTTCTTTTTTGCTCCCCCCAAAAGTCTCCGTGATTCTGGACTACTGGCGATAGCTCATAGAGGGCCCCGGCTGCTCTCTGGGAATGGGCCTGTTGGTCCGTCTATTGTCAGCTATCTATTCTATTATATTCTATTGACCCAATAGTAAAAGATGTAGTGTTATAACTGGCTATCGGAGTGTGATGTCAAAACTATGTCTGGAGGCAAGCGCGAGGGAGAATTTTTCCGTCGGTAAATTTAATAACAAGAAGTGTCGATATTTGCACACCGAGAGTTTGTTAAAAGGGAGAGAAATTGTATTGCAACTGGGAAGTGGACTTATAACTGCAACATTGCACGTAGATCCAAGTGGAAAGAAATTTTTCGAAGCGCGGGGTAAGGTATGTAAAAGGTCTGCAGGAGAGTCAAATTTGGTGGCTTAGGTTAAAACATCCTCCCTTTATTAAAATATAAACGAGGTCAAAAAGTGGCAGTTTGCTATATTCATTTGGTTTCAATTTGATCAAGCAACCTATGCTGATACAATTTGTAATTTGATAATGGTGACACATGTAACAGCAACTGCACGTTGATTTTAAGGATATTATATACAATGTTTTTAGCAACACTAAGGGTTATTATATTTTAGTTCGCGTAATATCATCAATTACACGATCTGTGCTCTCAATTAAATGAAATTTTTATTCATTTCAGGTAACTATACAGGGTGTCCGACAATTTTGTTGCCAAACTTTAACATAAGATAGCGATAGTCGAAGAAAAACTTTGTATTCTATTAAGGTATGGTCTAAAATGTGTAGTTAAAGAGTTACAAGGACTTGAAGTTGGACAGTTATTAAAAAAATTGTGGTGTATTACATTTTTCCTAATGAAGTATTGCCAGAATTACTGGAAGATGTACCTTTACCTGACATCAGTGGAATGTATTTTCAACATGAAGGTGCTCCTGCACACTTCTCGGTTGCCGTTAGGCAATTATTGGATGCCTGAAATCCCAATCGCTGGATTGGCCATGGGGGTCCCTTCGCGTGGCCACCAAGATCTCCTGATATTACGCCCCTAGATTTCTACTTATGTACACATTTGAAGAATCTGGTGCATGAATCACAGATTGAAACACCGATGGGAGCGTCTCTGCAACAGAGTGTGCGATTTTTTTAATAACTGTTCAACTTCAAGTTCTTGTAACTCTCGAGAAAAATATTTTAGACCATACCTTCATAGAATAAAAAGGGTTCATTTCGACGATCGCTTCCTTATGCTAAAGTTTGGCAACAAAAGTGTCGGACACCCTGTATAATATAGCTATTGTTATGTAGCAGTTGCATAGCTTGACAGCGAGACCCAATAAGCTTAAAAAAACTTGCTAATGCAGTTAACTTTTTTTTCAACGAAGGAAAATTCCCGGCGTCTAAGCTATACCAAAGAGAGATAAGTTCCTAAATAGCGCCATATAAGTCCTAAAATGAAGCGCTAATTAAGATTAGCATGAAGTAAAAGCGACCTGCCATATTATAATGAAGCAGTTGTCTACAACATGAATGAGAAATAGGCATTAACATACAAATCGAAGCAGCCGTTCATTGCAGTTGGCGCATAAATGATCGTTAAGGCACCACCGCTAACTGGACCCGCCGACGCCATTGCCAACGTCAACGATAATCTCATTTTCAACAGGGCTTCAAATACTGGGCTGTGACGGGAGGATAAACTTTGCTTCCAAAGTCTTCTTGAACTTGTCATTAGTAATTAGCTAGTGATTGTGCTTCCTTCCCATTTTTTTCCACCTATCGTGTTCAGCTTGTTCATTTTCCTTTTCGGTTCTCTGTGTTGTGCATTAACCCAGTGTGTTGACGCTCTATAGCGCTCTGTACAGAATTTCTAAAGTAGAGCCAAATGTCCCTTCTTTCATCCTGTCTTTGCATCGCAGTACTCTATGTGAGAGTTAATGTTCATGCTAGGACATTCGTGCATAATGTACTGTACTGTTGGCGGCAGTGTCAGCCAAGTAAATCAACCTAGCGTTTCATGGAACAGTTTCTGTTTGCTTAGCCGAGCTCACACGTCATTCATATGAACGCGTTCTCTGATCCACTTGTCCGAATGCGTTACTGTGTCCTAGAAATGACAGACGTGCGCACTATTTTCTGAGTTTTATTTCACTCTAAACTTGAAGACGTGTCCGCTACTTGCCAGTGACACTTGCAGAGGAAACGGATTTGACGGCTAACATTTTAATAACCTGTAGTGGCGTACAGAAAGTTGCGCCGACAACAACGCTACCAAGTATTGGGGCGAGTAGATGAGAGAACGCGTGGAGATGAATGACGTGTGAAGTCGCCCTTAAGAGGGTATTTGTTGAAGAGTTCGGCGATTCACCGAAGTCGTTTTTGATAGCCAGCTAATCCTAGTTTGTCGTAAGGATGCTGCGTCCTACAAAGTTAGGGCACAGCGCCCCATCGAGATCTCTTAACCCGCGCGCCCGCAGTGTCAACTGGAGGGGAAACCGCTCACCCGCACTGTCCTTATTGAAGGCCACCCACCCGCTGCAGTCTATCTACAGACTTGTACGCCTTATATCAAGAAAACTAAAAACTCAAACACAAAAATGAACGCAGTTTTGGTAACGACAAATGTCTACCTATCAACTGTACAAGTTTCACATCTGTGCTTGCAATATTAATCCTACGCTAGGTTGCTAAAGATGCCCTATTTCGGAAGCAAATTTCTGGCGAAAACTGCGGGCCCGTGGATTCTGCCGAGTGTCATCACAAGAAGACAGTGCGGGCACGCGGGTCAATAATAAAATAGGAAGAAAACAATACTTCGTGGCGTAAGACAGTCTATTACGGTGTAGGCCAATTCCACGCAGTCATTTTTGATGGGCAGCTGGGTCAAGTTTTTTGGCAAGGGTCACATCTAGGTGAACCCACCAAACTCCCAGCAAAGAATTATGAACATTGTTGAACTCCTTCAACCCCTCATTGGGTGGACAGATAAATATATATATATATATATATATATATACTTAAAACTTCAACGAAAACAGCATCACCTCTCTCACTTCGTTCGCGAGGAATAGTAAATTAGGTTTCTCTGTGTTCTGCAACCATTCCAGCACAAAAATAAACGTGACTGGGTTGGTGGTCATACACAGGGAGTTTCTTTTTTTGTGCGGATAAATTTCAACCATAGGCAGAAAAACTCGAAATAAATCGATTTTCGGGAATGATAGAATGCCCCAAGCTCCTTCGTTTTCCAGTATAATGACCTGAAAATTTTAAAGCTTTAAGTAGGCCATGAAAGGGGCTGTCCACTCGAGTGCCTTTCTCTATTCTTTGCACCCTTCTCCTGCCAGTGGTGGTCCACTGTGCCAACTTCTACTACATGTATATGGCGGAGGAGAGCCGATGTCGAGATAGGATATTCCTAATTACGTCTCCTGGCCGATTAGTCTCACTGTGCGGATCGACCTTTGGCGGAAATATTAATCCACTTGATGAAAACCGTCATATTATGAGATATAAATACACAATTTCAAATTTATATGTTTGTACTGTAGGTCATGCTGTATGTACCGCCATACCTATTGGATGAAATTGTATGTAATAGTGTTTTGGCAATTAGGTGAAATAGTATTAAGCCGTGTAGATCTTTCCTCTGGAAGCAATTACTGCATTTTCCATTTACCTTACTTTAAGTGAACAAGCAGTAATGTTAATATTAGTAGAAACATTTATATCTTATTTTGCTTCTCGCGCGAGGGTGATTCTTAGGTAGCTCTATTGCGGAGCCAGTCCAGTTAACTCGTTTGGTATGTGATAGCACTGAGCCATGTCGATTAGGTTGTGAATATATAGCTGTAATATTTCTAACAAATTAATGTATACACAATTTTTAATGTAGGCTGTAATATAATAATCCAAGAACACCTCCCGCCTGTGGAGAAATAAATGTTCAATAATAATAATAAGTCGGATACTACGTGCGTCCTAATGCTAGCGCTAATTTGGATAGTTCAGAACGTTTTCCGACCACATTCCTGACCACGCATTTACTTTGAATCGATGTTTGATGATTATTTGGGCGATTGACACGAGGATAATTAAGCTTGAGCCCAATAATGAATATTGTGAATGTTAAAATCACCATCGCGAGTGAAGTACGCTTCATCTGTGAACAGAATCAGCTTGGAGAAGTTGGGGTCCCTTGTTCGCTGCTGCATGAACCACTTTGAAAATTGTACACGAGGTCCAAAATCTGGTGGCAGAAACCCTTGCATTTTTATTTTTAAAATACACCGATGTAAACTGTGACAACGTAGTGCCGCCATACAGTAGTGTGATTACGTTGATTGCTTAGTTACAAACTAACCATAAAGTACTTGAAGTTTTTATTTCAAAGATAATGTAAACTGCTTTGGTGGGGTCGGAAACGTGCTGAACTATCAAACTTAGAGCTAATATTGACGCGCACGTAGTATCCTGCTTAAAGCTTCTCATGAAAATCGATTTATTTTGAGTTTCTCTACCTATGGTTGAAATTTGTCCGCAGAATAAATAAACACCTTGTATATATTTTTGAGCACTAGTAGCATTTTCTTAAAAAAGAAACACCTCGAATTCTCGAGGATACTCATAGGCCGTAATATGGCAGAATATCAGGCGGTAGCGAGCTCTTTGCAGATCTTGATGTGCTGACTCGGCAGTTGTGTGTGCATGCTCGGCGCCGTGGCGGAACTGCTTTCCTCAGAGATGAGGGGGGTGGGGGGTCTCGGGTCATTTGTTCATTCCGTCAAATTGGCGCCATAGTTCTTGGAGACCTGAGGTCGACTGCAACTACACTTACTTATCTGAGGCCAGTGGCCTATACTCGCAGCACAAACCAGTGCATGTCGGTTTCTCAGGTGAGGGCGTGGTCTAAGTTGGCTTAACCTTTACTTTACTTTAGATCTTTTAAAGTGCACCGCCTTCGTCTTGACCTGGACCCCTATGGGGGCACTGATTCATCGGTTACATTTCATCTCTTTCTTCGGAGGGTGGCTGGTGTGCTCGCAGCCCCGCTTGCTTCTGTGTTCCGTTGGCTGTTACGGCTGAGCTCTTTTTCGAAATGCTGGCTTGTCGCCCATGTGACGCCTGTTCCGAAGAGCTCTGTTTCATCCTGAACCTCCGACTACAGACCCATTTCAATCACACCTACTTTGTCGAAAGTTTACGAGAGGTTGGTTGCGTCGAGGTTGGGTCGCTTTCTTGAGAAGCAGAGTGTCCTTCCCCCAACTCAGTATGGTTTCCGTAAGGGCTTGGGAGCTTGTAATGCTCTGCTTCAAATATCTCATGTTTAGCAGCTGGCTCTTGATATCGGTCATGAAGCAAGGTTGGTACAGTTTGACTTCAGAGCTGCTGTTGTTCGCGTGAATCACCTTGGACTGCTCCATAAGCCGAGATTAATGTATATCGGTGGTTCAGTTTTCGCGGTAAATAGTAAGTTTTAATCTAACAGACGTCAATGCGTAGTTGTTGATGGGAAGAGGAGTGAGTTTCGGATGTGGTTTCTGGTGTCCCACAGGGTAGTGTTCTGGGCCATTTGCTATTCATTGTACATACAGCAAACCTGTTTGATCTTGTTATTAATTTATTTATTGTTACGCTGATGATGTTACTTTGCTGGCTGTTTGCAATAAGTCTAGTGATAGGTTAGAGATTTCAAAAGCCATTTAGCATGATTTGGAAGTGATTGAGTCCTGGTGTTTTAGGTGGGGGATGAGGCTAAATGCGGACAAGACTAAGACCATGCTCGTGTCCAGTTCACGTACAGTGAGAGCTTCTTTCTCTGCACTTATACTGGATGGTGTGTCTCTTCCTGTGGTTGATAACTTGGTAATCTTGGGTGTCAATTTTGCCCCACTCTTGTTCGGTTGCCTCACGTGCATCACAGAAAATTGGTCTTATGAGGCGTGTTTGGACGGTTTTCGGCTCTGTAGAATTGACACGTCGCTCCATTCATTGCTTTGTCCTCCTTCTGGAATACTGCTCCGTAGTCTGGGGTTCTGCTGCCGATTGCCATCTGTGTTTGCTTGACATAGTGGTTCGTCGATGTGCGTTCATTCTGCAAGGTGTTGTGCCTTGTGATTTGGCGCATCGTCGAAGAGTTGGTCTGCTTTTTGTATAAAATTTATAACTGCCCTAGTGATCCACTGTCTGATTTTCTTCCGGAGCCATTTTTTCGGATGGGGGATACCCGACGTACTGTTGCTTTTCATGAGTTTGCCTTAGAACCGTTACGATGCCGTACGGGCCAGTATTCTCGTTCGTTTCTTCCATCGTGTGTGGATGTTTGGAATGGTCTTGAAGGACCTGTCTTTGCTGGTGCTGGTATTGACAGCTGTAAACGATCTGTACACAGAGCTATTCATTGATCTCGGATCTTCTCTTTCTTTTCTTCTTCTTCACTCGCTGGGCTGGTTGAGTGGGGGTTTGTCAACCTCATGGAGTTTCTCCGTTCTCACGTAGCCAGTCTGGTGTGATTTGATAATATTGATAACATTAATAATACTATTGCATGTAATATTATCCGAGCATTATAGCGGTACCATACTTCACAACCTACACACAGCACAAACATTTAAATTCGAAATTATATCTCCCAATAGGAAAGGCTTTCATCTATTGAAACTACCCACAGTAAGGGATTAGGAAACCAGACCCGATTCATTAATAACTAGAGAGCACTCTGAGAGCGCATACTTCCTCCAAGCAAGGCAATGGTAACGAAAAAATTCAAATTAGTGCTGAGACCACGATTTCCTCTGTATCAGCACCAAGATCTAATCATTTATGCCTTTCGATGGTACTAATATAGCTTCCGCAATTTTCGTGAAGATCCGTTAATAACTTTTTGAGTTATGCTGCTAACAATCATCATTACCAACAAAACTCAGACACACAAACGAACCAACATATCATCATCACCAAAATATAATCATTTTTGTCTCTCAGCTTTCAGCATCATTAACAACTCCGGTAAATTGCATAAAGATCTATCCATAACTTTTGAGTTATTGTGTTAACAAGCAAAAAAAATCAAACACAGCGACAGACACACGAACGCACAAATCATAACAAAAATTTTTCACTCGCTCTTCGTAATATACCTAACAACTTACGTAAATTTCATAAAAATCCCTAACTTTTTGAGTTACGGCATTAAGAGTAATGAGGCACACAAATAAACAAGCGCATAGACGGATCTTCACCAAAAATTAATCATCTGTTACTGTTAACATGCCTAACAATTCCTGCGATTTCCGTAAAGATCCGTTCATAACATTTTGAGTAATCTTGGAGACAGACCAACACACAAGCAAACAGAAAGACAAAGTGACAGACAGACAAACACGGCAAAAACATAGGCTCCTTAACGGAGGTAATAATAAACTTATAACTGTAGTTTAAGTTCACTCAGTTTTACAATATAACGCATTGTTGCCATTGAGTGTAACTCCATATAGCCAAAAGGCAAGTAGCCGTACTATTAACTCCATATAGCCAAAAGGCAAGTAGCCGTAATATTAACTCCATACAGCCAAAAGGCAAGTAGCCGTACTATTAACTCCATAAGCCAAAAGGCAAGTAGCCGTACTATTAACTCCATATAGCCAAAAGGCAAGTAGCCGTACTATTAACTCCATATAGCCAAAAGGCAAGTAGCCGGTCTATTAACTCCATATAGCC
>LQNS02276926.1:1986037-2000174 GCA_001587735.2 Parhyale hawaiensis | reverse complement strand
CAATATCCAATTATGTTGATCGTGAATCATTAAAAATAGTCTACTACTCGTTGGCTCATTCAGTGCTGGTCCAGAATATCGTCGTTTGGGGAGGAGCCCCACGTTGTCACATACACAAGCTTGAAGTAATATTAAATAATATACTTAGGCGAATACTACGTGTAAGACGCAACGAAAACAATGTGCATCTAATGAGATGCAGTGAAATGTACTTGTCTTTACAAATGTTGCAATTTCAGGATGTTTACAACTATTTCAAACTTAATTTTTTTCGATTTGTGTTCTATAATCAGCCAGTAGTATTTATTCAAATTGCAACTCTTCTCAATAAACTTCCTGCGTATTTATTAGATCCCATTTCTGATAATGTTCTAAAAATACGTTTTAAAGAATACGTCATGCAACTTTATTAGCTCTTGTTTTCTGTTTTATGTTGCCCAAAAAGTTTGTTAAACTTTCAGTGGGTACACAGATGCATTATTTTATAGTGTATTACTACTTTACCAAATACTCGTAATATAAAATGTGTCTGTGTGTAATAAACCTATCAAACCTACTATGTTCATTCGCGACTTAGACTTCCGCCTGACAACATCAATGCTCCCCACTTACTTTGATTGAAATAAAGAAAATTTTTATTTGTAGGTGATAAGCTTACACAATTTATTTCTCTGATGATTGAAGGCGTTCCCAGAACGTTGGATTTGATGATTAATTCGACATATTAATTGTTTGACAATTTCCTTAGTTTAATTTTATTTTTTAGATAAATGGAATGTTTACTATTTATTAATTTTTGAACCTGTAATGTTATTTGGGTGAAATTTATCTGTCTTTCAGTATTTCCTCATGGTGTCCTTTAACTTTTGCACCGAGAAAAAATATAATATTTTTAGTATATTTCTGTTTAGTTGGTATAATATTCTAAAATTTATTACGATGCACAAAAAAATATGTTCTTAGAATTATGCTGATTTTCAAGCCTTTTGTTTCAGCGCTTCATTTGTAATAAAGGTTTAGTAATTGCCTTACTATCCCTCAACTTATTCTCACTACTCTCCATACATCCATTGGGTTGGGAAACACTGCCCTAGTCGGACCATCGTCAAGCAGGCACGACCAGGGGATCAGAACAGCAATGGGCAGATAAGCCACGCGCCCATTAGCACGATGGGTGGAGCGGGAGATGAAGCTGCGAGAGCAGCAGCTATGTATAATGCCATTGGTGTCACGTGACTTTACATAGTATGCATGTCGCATGCTGCCCCGCTTGGGTTTTGAAATATAGCATGCGGTCCAGTCCTTGAGTAGAGACACGAATAAATGGTAGAAATAGTTCTTATATCCATGACAAGTCAAAAGTGTCAATGATGCCATCCGATGCGTAGCTAAGTATTCACCACGGAATTAAGCATTAGGTACTCCCGTATAAAGTACTATTCCCTACTCTGAATGTCTTGTCCTTTAATTAACTAGAGTGCTGTTCTTCAAAAATGACGGCAAAGAATTTAAGGTAGCTCCTATTCATTGATCATATTGTCGTTACTAATTTGCTTCTAAAGGATACCCTACAACGACCAACTCAAATTGTCATAAGAGATGAGTGCCGTCTGTAATTACCACTAATTCGTCTGAGCAACACACTCATTCTTTTCTCTTATACCGAGGCCGCACTATGCATGCATTCACACAGACAACCTGCTGCGAGGATGCTAGACGCGGACGTCATTTATGCTGTCGTATCTATACTACCGATTTCAATTATGTATCGAAACAGCACGCAGGCTGCCCATTCTAACGACCACTTAGGCGTACATATAAATGCATATATGGCCTCGGCAGTATATGACATGCAAAAAATCAGTTTATGTTAGTAGGCAGCGAATTACCACTATTTTAATTAAATTCCCCTCCGCGCATCCTGCATAGCCATGATAACCCTTTAGAACAACAAAATTTGTTGCGCTCATGCGATAACTACTTCGTCAAAGGAAAAAAGCAAGTTGACGAAAATGATTAATACGCTACGGCACTTCAAAAAATCCCTTCTCTTGTGTTTCGTTGATCAACAACTCAACTTGGATATCGTGAACTGACAGATTATATCATCTCAGTGCGTGCAAGGCAGACTTATCGGCAATGCAAAGAGAAGCTGTAAATATCTTCTATGATTGGATTTCAGGTTTGGCCGAGCAAGAAGTGAATGCAAAAGAATCCTAACTGTGGCCATCTTCTGCAAGCTAGTCTAATTTTCGCTAATCGATCTTCATCAAAGCGCAACTAAATAATTAATTAAGAATTCCGCATCCTGGCCTATTATTCGCCTATTTATTCAATAAGATGGTGACACGAAACATACACAAATGTATAAGCATATCAACACACAACAGAATTTATTGTATTATTTTGATTATTGAATTTTTAAATAGTGCAACTCACCCGCAGGACCCGCTTCTGAAGATAAACAAAACAGTAATGACGGAATTAAACCTGCATTTAGCTTTTATAATAGGAAAATTTTTTGGACCAACAACTGAAACTGGGAAAACTAAACTAAAACTAAACATAGTTGGCACAAATGCACGCTGACCTGATGTCAAACGCGTCCAAGCGGCGTGTCAAGAAATCCCAAACTTTCGCTTTAGCAACAGAAAAGAGGAGCCGAAAATCTGTCTTGGGTGTCCATTTTCACCTTCTGGAAGACGGTTACTACGACTATACTGAGAACAAGACCACATCGGTTACTGAACGCATCAAACGCAGCTGAAATGTGATACACAAGTTGGCACCATGGTCACTGCACGCTTCTGACAGAGGTGTAAAATATGTTAGGCACTTTCTCTCCGTATCCCATCGAGTTATTCCTACTAAAATCTCAACATTAGTTTTATGTAAATGTTACAACTACCCGAAAATTATAGTAAATAGATGCCATTTTTTTCCAAATTATGCAGAAATAATAACTGCTGTCTGTGTGGCGTACTCGTTAATGTGTCCATACTGTATTAATACAAGGTTGAATGCAGACGGAGTAGGCTGTCGTATCAACAATAACGCCGTAAATGCCCTTAGTAATGTTGACAACAGGATGCTTGCCTCTCCCCATCCTACAGGAATACAAAAGTTACTCGCAATTTGCAAGAGCAACTCGAATAAACTGTGTAACATCTTTAGCAGGATATTACTAGCACCAATGTGATGTTTTCATCTATTGATAGTGCTAGTCCTGCTAAAAACGAAGGTTTAGTCCGGGTGTCAACAAACTGACGCATTCGCGGCATCATATACCAGTCTGATGCTGGTATACAAGTAAATAGTTTTCTGAAAAATTGAGAATAGGAATCTTTCATCTATAAAGCATTATTAGCAGGCATTTACACTAACTGATTGTAGAGCTCGAGGCACTCTGGAGAAATATTGATAATATTGATCCAATCAAGCCAATAGTTTTTGGAACAACTTTTACGTGGATTGCAGTTTTTATTCAATAAGCCATAATTCTACAAGAATTCGCTAATAGTCTAAGCGAATATTTGTCCAATGTACGGACAATGCTGAGCAAGATCTTCCAATAAAGAAAGAAGAGGCGTTAAAACTTGCGGTTGATTCCATAAATTCTCGCTAGGATTTAAAGAAGGCGACTGTGGAGGCTATTCCACATGAGGACATTATCGCATGATCCTTCAACAATCTTGCACTACTTCAGGCCGGTGGGTGCGAGGGTTGTCGTTTTGAAAAATACCGGAGTCATACGGATTATAAAATTTTATAGAAGGGTGTATACTTGATCACCTAGGATGTTTACAAAACCGGAGATTTCATTTTATTGATGCATTCACAAGTTTGCCGAACCTAATCTCGACTATGTAAAGCATCCCCAGATCGTCTGTACCATCAGAGCAATGCATGAAGGATACAAAACTTCGTGGGCTTCCTGTTTCACTGTTACTCTGCCATCTTTTTGGAACAAGCTGAACCCTTAGAGTGTGTTTCCATTGCTCTGCAGTCCACCTTTTGCGGTCCTTTGTAAATTGAAGCTGTTTTGTTCAACTTTTTTTATTGACCAATGATTTTCTGGTGGCGGCGCAATTCCTCAAATCTATTTCCTGCAGCTGTGGTGCGTGGTTCGAGCATAAAATTTTCACAGGACCTTTGTTGAACTTGCTGGCCAGTCCGCTGCTGGTAATACCAGTCAGCTGCTGAACATATTCCCGTCGGTTTGCTTTCGTCAAGCGTTTCAGAGACCGCCTCTCTCGAGTATTCAGAAGTTTCGCTCGGCCACTTTCAACACTGAATAATTCCACCATTTTTTTTTCACTAAACAATTGTTCTTTACTTAATCTAAGACCTATGGCCATCATTTGAGACACTTCTCCGACGGATTTCCCAGCTTGTACAAATCTACAGTACCGTCCAAAACTGTGGGACAAATTTTCAAAACGGCATAACTTTTTTTCTAACCATGCCAGGTACTTCTTCTTCTGCACACTATTAGCCAGTAAGATGTTGATTATTGTGTTAAAATTTGAGATATCTATGAAGGATAATAAAAAAGTTATGAACGAAAAGCTTTTCTCTTGTAATGTATAACGTCCAAAACTTAGGGACAAACAAGAAAAAAATGCATTTAACTCAATATTTTGCTAGAAATAACTAGCAAAATTGTGGTGAACAAACAATATTTGGTAAATAGTCTCTTGCTTTTGATTACAGCTGCACATCATCTACCGAATGAGACTCTGACAATCTTCAGCAGTACATTTCGCCCATTCCTCTTGAAGTTTCGTCCAAAAATCTTCCGTATTGATAGGGTTTCTTGCCATGACTTTCACTCCTAGTGTTTTGCAAAGATTCTCCATTAGATTTAGGTCAGGACTTTGTGGTGGCCAATCCATAACTTCGAGATCATGCTGCTCAAGGTAACTCATGAGTGTCTTTGCCTTGTGGCAGGGGTCATTGTCTTGCATGAAGATAGGGCTGGAGATACCTGAGTTTACAATATTAGGCATGACAATACCTTCCAACAGATTTTTATACACCTGAGCATTCGCATGGGTTTACAAACGAACGAGAAGCGATGTCCCTTGACTAGAAAAGATTCCGAAAACCATCACGCTCCTGCCGCCAAATTTCACAGTCTTCTTAGTACACTTTACACTTAATTTTTCACCCGCACGTCTTCTAACAAAGTTCTTACCATGATTACCAAACAAATTGAACTTGCTTTCATCACTGAAAAACATTCCAGCCCAATTTTCATGGGACCAGTTAACATGCTTGTTTGCAAACTCTAATCTCTTTTTCTTGTTCTTGGCGCTCACAAGCGGTTTCTTCTGTGGGCGTCTTGCAAATAACCCTATTTCTTGAAGGCGACGAGAAACGGTCTGACGTGAGACGTTTATACATGTTGGGTCATTCATATCCCTACTTATCGCAGCTGAGGACTTAAACTTAAAATGATCCTCCAATGACGTACGCTGGATGACTCTGTCCTTTCTAACTGACGTTTTACGAGGCCTGCCGGTTTTTTTAGGGGCACCAATGCAGCCGGTTTCATCGTACGACTTCACTATTCTGCAGACAACACTTTTCGAACAGCTTACCTTCTCAGAAATTTCTCTAATAGTGAGATTATTCTGGTACAACTTGATGATATCTTGTCGCAGGATATAATAAACTTTTTGAAGTGGTGCCATCATGTAACGAGCAGCAATGTTTACAAATGGCAGTGTCAGACTTTGTCTTCGATGTAAATAAAGAAATACGGACTGAATAAGAAATAAGCAGAATTTTTCTTTTTGATCCCTTAGATTTAGACGTTACGAATTAAAAGAGAAAAGATTCATTCATAACTTTTTATTTTCCTTCATACATATCTCAATTTTTAACACAATAATCAACATCTTACTTTTTAATGGTGTGCAGAAGAAGAAGTACCTGGCATGGATAGAAAAAAGTTATGCCGTTTTGAAAATTTGTCCCTCAGTTTTGGACGGTACTTTATATTCTATCCTTCGTCATTGGCAGAAGTTTGTCTTGTAGGCATTTTTTCCTTTTTTTCATATTAGTTGTCACAAGAAAAGCAGATGCGATACTTACTAGTGATTCCTTATAACACTGAATGCAACTATTGTTAACATATTCTTTTTCCTTGAACGTCTTGTAAAAAATTAACAATGTATTACCTAAATTATATCTACATATTTCCAGGGAGCGACGATTTTTTTATCTATTTAGTGTATACGCAACAAGAAAATGTCACGGGAAGAAACTACGGTAATTCTCACTTAGAGTTTAAGGCCTTAATTAAAGTGAGAAGTAACACTGAACTATTGAGCTGCCGATTTACTCGCATTTTGGCTGCATTGTAGTCCCTCTAGTGACAGCATATTCGCCTTGTCGTTGAAAACCTCTACTAACGATAAAAAAAAATCTGCGCTGCGGGGAAAGTCAGAGCTTTTAAAGACGTCATAAGTTTCATCAATAATATAAATCTCACTTCACTTGTAACTGCAGGTTTCTGCAACATGGTTCCTTTTGAAAGATTTTCTTTTTTTTTTTACAAATGCTAAGGTACTTCCACTCACCATCTGACTGCCTGTTTACAATTTAAGCCAATGGAGACTTTTCCGTCAATTTTAAATTAATAAAACTATACAATATATGAGGATCTGTGTGATCCTACATATTGAGCATTAAATGTTCAAAATTCTTTTCTGTCCCTTAATTTTAGACAGTTTAAGAATTAGAATAGTTTCTTTATGACCATGAATTTTTTTTCTTATCCCTCAATTCTTGCTCAAAATTTAGTAAGTTATTACTAGGGTTGTGACACGTGCACACGTATTCTGTCCAACTGTATGAATGAAATGAACGTAAAAGTATGTGCGTCTCCCGCAGTCAGTCGCCTAAGAAAACGCAAGGTAAATCTTTAATTGATATGTACGTGTTGACTAAATTTTAAATTTACGTTTCGGGAACTTTATTTCCCATCTTCAGAATAAAAAAGGAATCCTAGAAATAGAAATTTGATTTAAGTGGCACAAGCGGCGACAGGACGTGCTATGGGTGGGAGGTATAAAATGCGAATGGCATTTAAGAGCTTGAAAGATGCTTGTACAAACGGGCGCTGTGGACTACGGCTGCACCTCTCATTACGGTCCACAGCTCAATTTTGTCTGTTGCCTTCGACTGTACCAGCTGCCTCCCCCCCCCCGCACAATGACTGTGCCACCACTGCTACTTCCAAACCACCCGACTGTTCAAGCATTGTCGTTAGGACCCTCCAGGCTCTCCTCAGTATATTCGCATTTAACACCTCCCACCTATAGCATCTCTTGCCGCCCCTCGTGCCACTTGAATAATTTTTTTTGTTTTAGGATTCTTTTTTCATTCTGAAGACGGGAAATAAAGTTTTCAAAACGTTAATTTTTAAAACTTAGTGGACGATAACATATCGATTAAAGATGTACGACTGAAATTGATTTATTACGTAAATATTATGCCTAAATGCATAGACTTCACTAGTATAAACTATGTAAATCAAAATTAAGTCGTACAATTGGACAGAATATGCGTATTTATTTTGCAAGTCACAACCTTAGTTATTACTAATGAATATTGAATTTAACGTTTAAATTTCATGTTTACAATGTTGACAATCAAAGGATATAAAGTTTGTAAGTTTTATCCCTTAATTTTGGACGCAACTATAAAGTATCTGAACTCAAATAACTTGACTTCAGTGCCAACGTCGTACGTACACCGTATCTAAAGCACGAGTAATCTTTCAGGGTATCTTTACTTGACGTACAATTTAGGATATAAAAGTCCTACACAGCTGGTAGAAAGCACCCTCTAGGAAGTAATATTCGAATTTCACCGACGCAACAATGAAATAAACACCAAATTCATGGGAGTAGCGGCGCCCGCACAGTCCCAGCGTTGGGAAGTAAACAGAGCGCGCGGCTGCGGGCGTCCCACGAGTACACAAGAGCTGGGCCAGACTCCCGGGCTGCTGGACTGCGCTCAGGTACCGGAGTGTTGCTCTGGAAGCCATGCAAGGTCTTGCCACTTGTACTGCTTCCTGGGCAGTCAATGCTGCAGTCGTTACACCATACATTAGTAACGGACCAGGTGCAGCTATGCTGCGGTCGCTGCACCATACAGTCTTAAATGGTCAAAATACTCGTTTCATCCAACGCTCTCAGTATTTAAGGTTCTAAGGGCTGGTACACACGGAAGTAAAAAAGTTTCCTCAGCTGATCCCGCTTAAATACAAATTTTAGTTTACCAAAAACGTGTGCAAACATGGAATGACTTTATACCTCAAAATTTTTTTCCCACTTTTGTGCTATTTAAATCGCTGCAGCAACGCATTTGGACCCTGAGATGATGAAACTTATTTTTTTTTTCTAGCATCTGATTGTGTACATGTTCTATAGTGATGAGGAAATAGTTGCAACTAGACGGTAAACAGAAATCAGTAGTGATATTCAAATTCAACTCAGCTCGTCCTAGCACCTGTATATAGGCACAAATTCAATTGGCTTTAGTATGATCATTACCTACGCCGAGGAGGCTATGTTTTCGTCGTGTTTGTCACTCACCAAGATTACTCAAAAATATTCAACGAATCATTACGAAA
The DNA here is from genome assembly GCA_001587735.2 of Parhyale hawaiensis. Taxonomy (NCBI): domain Eukaryota; kingdom Metazoa; phylum Arthropoda; class Malacostraca; order Amphipoda; family Hyalidae; genus Parhyale; species Parhyale hawaiensis. The sequence continues at coordinate 1,991,527 of LQNS02276926.1, read as the reverse complement.
TTTACAGGATTGTTAGGCATGTTAACAGTAAGAGCTGATTAGCTTTTGGTGAAAATCCGTTCGTCCGTTCGTTTGTTTGTTTTTCTGCCTATTTTTGCTTAGTACCATAACTCAAAAAGTTATGGACAGATTTTTATGGAATTTACATGAGTCTTCAGGTATTTACAATGAGCAAATTATCAAATTTTTGTGATGATCTGTTTGTTTGTTGCTGGGTTTGATTTGTTTGATTTTATGCTTGTCAGCACAATAACTTTAAAAAGTTATATATGGATCTTTTCGAAATTTACGGGAGTTTTTAGTAACATAGAAAGACATAAATAATTAAATTTTCGTGTTTTTGTGATGATCGGTTCGTCTGTTTGTGTGTTGGACTTATGTTTGTCATTATGTTTGTTAGTAGAGTAACTCGAAAAGTTATGGAAGGATCATCAAGAATATCACAGATACTATTAATACTAGCAGAAGGCAACACTGATTAGATTTTGATGTTGATACAGAAAAAATCATAGCTTCAAAACCAATTTGAATTTTTCGTTTTTGTTGCCTTACTTGGCGGAGGTATGCGCTCTCAGAGTGTTCCCCAGTTATTATTAAAACTTCACACTCGGGAAACGACGTACAGGAAGTACAACTCGAAGCATTATGCAGGGCTGGAAAATTCCAAACGCTGTATACAAAAACTATCAAAAAGCCATTAACAGCTGACTTAAACGCAGTACAACCGGGCAACACGACCAAAATCTGATTTTGGCAATGAATTCCAGCCCGAAACGAACCTGGGCAGAAAACACCGACTGGGCTAACGATTTTGGTACCTTTAATAGCTTTCAATGTAAAGGAACGCGCAATAGCCGCAGTACGTGTGTAGCTACCAATAACCTTGAGAGCAGAGGCAGATGAATTCGATAGTGTCTTTCATTGTTTTAACACCTTATGAAACGTATAGAGTCCGGCCACCCCTCTCTAACGGTACAGATTCATAGTTCACTCTCAATACACAACCTATTAGCTGATCTAACAAGCCGGTCCAGCAAACGCAATTGACTGTCAGCAACCGAAGCCCAGATAGGTCAGCAATACTCTAACAAAGGCAGCAAAAAGCGTAAAAGCGTCTACGGACTGCATCCTTATCATCAAACATAGAATTTACCATACTCAAGAGACCAATTTTACTGGAACTCGAGACACGAGACGCCTAATATGCGTAAGCTTTTAATCAAAGACAACACCGAGCATCTTCAGGAAGCTAAACCCCTAAACTAAAGTGTCATTTAGCATTAGAGGTGGATGCTTGGGTAAAACTGTCCGAGACCGACTGACAATCATTGATTTAGTCTTGCCTAAATTTAGCTTTATACTTCAGGCGGAGTACCATGCACTAATGAACGAGGAACCATCATTTATAGACTGAGCAACCACATTACGCCTGCTAAGATTTGGTATGACTGCTATCAAAGTGGAAACAAACTGAGGCAATCCAACGAACGCAAACGAACAAAAAAAAAAAATCATGGCGAAAATTTGGTCATTTACTCTTTGTGATATACCTAACAACTCATGCAAATTTTTATCTAATAACTCGTGTAAATTTTTCATAAATCTCAGTCAATAACTTGTTGAACTAGAGCACTCTGAGAGCGCACACCTCCACCACGTAAGACAACGGTAACGAAAATTTCAAATTGGCTCTGAAACCATGATTTTTTATCACCTTCAAAATTGAATCATTTGTGCCTCTTGATAGTATTAAAAGTTTCTGCAATTTTTTTTTAAATCCTTTCATAACTTTTTGAATAATGGTGCTATAAACATTATGACAAACATAAGTAAAACATACATACGAACCAACCGATCTGCAACAAAATTTAATCATCTATATCTTTTATCAATATTAACAACTCCTGCAAATTTCATAAAGATAATTTCAATATTTATTGAGTTATTGCGTAAAAAGTATGACAAACATAACTTAAATATAGAAACGAATCAACCGATCTGCAGCAAAATTTAACTTTTTTTATCATTTAACATCACTAACAACTCCTGTAAGTTCATAAAGATCCGTTCAAAACTTCTTGAGTTATGGTGCTAATAAATATTATGACAAATATAACTCAAACATAGAAACGAATCAACAGATCTGCACCAAAATTTAATCATTTATGTCTTTTAACATTGCTACCGACTCATATAAGTTTCATAAAAATTCATTCAAAACTTTTTGAGTTGTTGCGCTAACAAACATAAAATCAAACACAGCGACAAACATACGAACGAACTAACAGATCACCACAAAAATTTGGGCAAACATACGAACGAACTAACATCAGTAACAACTCCTATACATTTCATAAAGTTCCATTCATTATTTTTTGAGTTATTATGCTAACAAGCATAGAATTAAAAACAGTGACAAACGAACGAATGAACAAAAGGATCGTTACAAAAATTTGGGCATGTACTCTTTGTAATATACCTAACAACTCATGTAAATTTCATAAAAATCCGTCCATAACTTTTTGAGTTATGGCATTGAGAATAATGAGGCAGACAAACAAACAAACAAACAGATGGACGGATCTTCACCAAAAGTTAATCATCTGTTCCTCCTAACATGCCTAACAATAATCTGTAAGTAAGTAAGTAAGTGAAATCCGTCTATAACTTTTCAGTTATTTTGGTGAAAGACAGAAAGACAGACAAATAGACAAACAAACCCGATGAAAACCTAACCTTCCCGGTGGGGTAATTATGGTATTGAGACTAAAGAGTCAGACAAACAAACAAACGGTCTAACGGATCTTCACTAGAAGTAAATTATTAGTTACTCTTAACACACCTAACGCTGGAGACTCGATAGGCATTTGCGCAGACAACGTGATTCAAGGATGCGATTCTCGGGCGTTATTCACGCTACCGATTTTAACTATGTATCGAAACGGCACGCTAGCTGTACATCCAAGCACCCAATTGGGAGTAGACATGCATATGTGTCCTGAGCTTACTATTCCTTGTAAATTTCGTATATCACTATAACTTTTGAGTTAATTCTATGACTGATAAACAGAGACAAACAGCTAGGTAGACAAACTCGACGAAAACATTACTTTCTTGGTGGAGGTAATTATTATCCTAATAAACTGAAACTATTCGTACATTTATTTATTTCGTGTCCATTTCTTGAAATATAGATAAGCAAAAAACATGCTAGCTTGCAGATTTTGTATTAAATATCGTGTAAGAAAACAGTAGCTGGAGTTGCCACGTACAAATTCCCCACACAAAGACTGAAGTTAAAATCAGTAGGTCGTTTAAAATTTATTCAAAGCATTTGATTTTTCGAACAACAAAGTATGACCCCTTCCGAAGGAAAAGAGTGGTCGCTAAGACTGAGTTTAAAAACTTCGATACCAACACGAGCTCGATTAAAGTAGGCAAAATGTTACTAAAAGTCTATTACAAGTTAACAATCGCAGTAAAGGGTGGAAAACGATCCACTGAGCTACAAAGCAATTGAAGCGTTAAAAAATACGCAAAAGTTGTACAAAATGATTCGCTGCATATCGATAAGACAGTTGAAATTGTAAGGTAGGTCGACGGTAAGGCAAGCAGGTTCGCAGATTCAATGACGTAGGTATTGGTGCCAGCGGAAGGGGCAACAATTTTGCCGCCAACTGTAGTGGTATCGGGCGACGGAGCTTCGGTGCCGCCTCGTGAAGCAATATAAGAAGAATTGAGCAAATCGGAGCAGCCACCGAGGCAAGGGAATAAGGGCTGCGACTGTACAGCTCGCCGTCCACTGCTGAACGAAATTTGGTGTTTTCAAATCAACGCGCAACTTTTTTCATAAAGATCCATCCAGAATTTTTTTAGTTATTGCGCAAACAAACATTTTAATAAACATTAGTCAAATACGCAAACGGACCTACTGATCATCACCAAAATTTAATCAATTACGTCTTTTAACATTACTAACAATTCCTGAAAATTTCATAAAGATCCATCCATGACTTTTTGAGTGATTGCGCTAACAATCATAAAATCAAACACAGCGACAAACAAACGAACGAACAGATCATCACAAAAATTTGATCATTTACTCTCTGTAATAAACCCAGCAAATCATGTAAATTTCATGAAAATCCGTCCATTACATTTTAAGTTAGGGCACTAACAAAAAATAGGCAGACTGTCAAACAAGAAAACGGATGGACAGATCTTTACCAAAAGTTAATCATCTGTTCCTCCTAACATGCCTAACAATCTCTGTTAATTTCGTTGAAATCAGCTTATGACTTTTTGAGTTATCTTGATGACAGACAGAATAATGGACNAAACGGATGGACAGATCTTTACCAAAAGTTAATCATCTGTTCCTCCTAACATGCCTAACAATCTCTGTTAATTTCGTTGAAATCAGCTTATGACTTTTTGAGTTATCTTGATGACAGACAGAATAATGGACAGACAAAGCCAATGAAAAGATAACCTCCATGGCGGAGGTAAAAACGACGTTAGATTCAAAGTATGATTACGACTGCACCTAATATTTTAATAGAACGCAATGTGAATTTTAAGCGAAATAATTCCCAAGCAATTCACCAATAAGATTTTAATGTAATATACTTGAATAGTTTAAACGAGACGTATGCGTTAGAGAGGAGACTGCACGTTGAGTAGTTTTATTTACCCGTAAAATTAGCATAGCATCCCTATTCTCGAAGTCTGAACAAGGCGGCCGCAGGTCCGAAGACACCCACAGTCAGAAATATTTACCGGCCCTTTAGCGGGACAGCGCACCATTCAGACGATCCGCCTGCAGTCCAACGATTCGTACTGCAAATAGGAATCGAAAATTCTTCATAATCCGCTCACTCGGTTTAGACCAACAAATTTTACAGAAATTATTGGCGTTGAAATAATACACACCTGGTGAAATAGTGCACCAGTGGTGTTACAGCCGTCTTTAAATAGTACAAAAGAAAATATGTAAGATAAAGAATGAACTGAGCCAGCGATTCAAAATAGTTGGATTAATTTAGATTAATTAAGGTGTGGTAGGCCATCAATGTGCAGAGTGAAGAGTTTCCGCTTTTAGAAAGATGGCTCAGCTCAAAACGTTCAATAGAAGTTGACAATGGTCGAAAAGAGTGGCAGGCGAACTTAGAAAGAAAAGTTAAACAGCGAAAATATGAGACTCTTCGTGCTCTGTGGAATCCCCCCCCCCCCAGTCCACTGAGTGGCCGCAGTACTTGAAGAATTCCACTCGCCTTAGGGCCTACAACGTTGGAATCAAGTCAATATGGACGATGAATGTGTATAGTAGCATCGGCCGCGTGGGCTAGCCAACTTAACTCGAGAATGGAAGAAATTGAAACCCGTCGAGGGCGACTGTACAGTTACGATCGGCTAGAATTTGAACTGCTAGTGAAGATGCCGGTGACGCCGCGAGGTTCCAGGGCAAACTACGGTAGTTAACGTTTGAAG
>LQNS02276926.1:1935253-1957462 GCA_001587735.2 Parhyale hawaiensis | reverse complement strand
ACTCCCTGTAACATGTGCATAAAATACACAGAGACTCAATATAAACTGCTAACACACGAGCAATTTTCACATGCTGCTAACATCGAAACGAAGTTCAAGTACATCACACACCTTAATGGATGCCAATTATTTATGAGAATAAACTTCACGGCACGTAAATAGTGAATTTACATAGTTTATTCAGAGTACGCATCCGAAAACAACACCATCACTGACTATCACCCTTCGCCCCTCCCACTGTGACCTGTGACCTGCCACGCCATTGGCTGCCTTGAGACTGTACTTGCCGAAAGGTTCAGGAAAAAAAATTTTCCTACGGGGACTGCCCAAGTGTTGATGACCTTGATTGTGTTGCCCCAACTGAGGTGTGATTTGAAGAAGAGCCGGAGTCGGGTGAGGTACTCCTTCCGAATGGAATCTTTCATCGTTCTGTGGAGAATGGTGTTGTACTCCATAACACCCAGGTACATTTAACCTGACTCCTCGATATCCTTGATGGTACCTTCTTCGATGATGATTCCGTCGGGCGCAGTAACCTTTCCCCATTCGATGTTAAGGACTCCGCATTTGCTAACACCGAACTGCATCTTGATGTCTTGGGTGTACTGATGGCCCATATTATTACCTCCGCCAAGTAGGTTATGTTTTCGTCGTTTTTGTCTGTCTGTCTCTTTGTCTGTCTGTCACCAAGATAACTGAAAACGTTATGAACCGATTTGGATGAAATTTACAGGGATTGTTAGGTATGTTAGGGGAAACAGATGATTAAATTTTGGTGGAGATATGTCCATCCGTTTGTTTGTTTGTCTGCCTCATTTTTCTCAACACCATAACTCAAAAAGTTATGGATGGATTTTTATGAAAGTAACAAGAGTTATTAGGTATATAAAAAAGAGTAAATGACCAAATTTTGATAATGACCCGTCCCTTTGTTCGTTCGTTTGTCACTGTTTTTAATTTTATGCTTGTTAGCACAATAAGTCAAAAAATTAAGAATGGATCTTTATGAAATTCATAGGGGTTGTTAGTAGTGTTGAAAAACATAAATTTTGGTGCGGATCGGTTAGTTCGTTTGTATGTTTGACTCATGTTTGTCATAACGTTTGTTAGCAATATAACTCAAAAAGTTATGAAAGGATCTTCAAGAAAATTGTGCAAACTGTTATTACTATCAAAAGGCACAAATGATTAAATTTTGGAGTTTATTAAAAAAAAAATTATTGTTTTAGAGCCAATTTGAATTTTTTGCTACCGTTGCCTCGCTTGGCGAAGGTATGCGCTCTCAGAGTGCTCTAGTTATTATTATTCAATCAGCAGTACTTGCGTTTTATGGGAGCTGGATAGGTCAGTTTACGTATCTTTCTATCGTTCATTGTTACATAACGGATGCGGGTGGAGTGTATTTTCTTTTATAAGTACACTGGAACATAACATTGACAAAACGTATTTTATTTTGGGAAAATATCGAGTAACTGAATACCAGGAAATCGCCTGGTAAAGCATCTTGGAAGCGACTGCATGCAGGCCTAAGCTTCCATTATCGTGTTCTATATGCTTTTTGTCAGCATAATATGTAATAGCAGCTCACTGAGAGCGACAGTTTTCATAACATCCCTAATAACGGGCGAGACCCGTAGAAATTCAATGGTTTTAATGTTCTCACTTTACAAAACGTAGCAAACTTAAGCTAGGCTATTATAACTCATTTAAGCTTGACATAATGCAGCTCTTCTAACCTAACCTACCCCATACATAACACCAGTCACTTAATCCTGACGAAGTGTGCCTAACCTCAAGTCTGCTGTTCACGAGAACGTTTCATTCCTACCCTTCCGATTACGTGGCCATAGATGCAGCTTCAACTTAGCTATTGTTATTGTGTTCAAAAACTGCTTAAGCTTCGAGCCTCCGCGGCAGCTATTGCGCTACAACGAGGGCCAGTTGCTCAGTTTTAAATCTCTCCCTTAATTTCTATTGAGTTTTAATTCTCAATAGTTCCTATTTGGAATCGGTATGTGTTCATAGATTAACCGCGCACAGAAGCATCTTTTCCAAGGACGTAAAGCTCTGCCATGTTCCGACTTGTATGCAGAGGCTTAACGTAGCCCGTCATAGGCCATAGGGTTAGGTTAGTTAGGTTCGCCCATCCTATGTTATGGGGCTTGCGACCCCATTTAGCTTCCTTCCATTTGCATACTCGTACTTGCTCATGCTTTATTCTGTTCTTCCTCTACGTTCCTGACTTGCTCCTTGTAGATGCTCCTTCTTCTTTCCTCTATGACATCGTTCCGCTCAGAAACGGAGGCTTCAACTTTCTGACTATATACAGTATATACATAAACGTAGCCCGCGTATGCCAAGTTGTAACCCGTCTATTCTAAGTCACCCTACACAATCTATCATCAATTAGTAGACACTAAGATATCACCATTGGATCTCGCAGATGTTTTACCAGCAACGTTTTCGCCTTTATAATATATCATGACATCGACATAAAGACGACCTAAAAAGTATATATATAATATAGTAGTCTCACTATTTGAAGGTACTTCTCTTATTGCTCTTCTTCTATATGTATAAGCCTTCACTAAACTGTGTTGCTCGTTGTCTGAAGATAACAGTTCTATAGCTCTATAACCCATCAAGTTTCTACTCTATTTTATGCGATAACTTCACCACACTATACTCTAAACCAAGCCCATTTTTTCAGTAATAGATTCTTGTTGCCAAACCCCTCTTTTCGGTCAGTTTATTTGATTTCTTCAAACATCATACTTTCACTTTAAAAATTCTTTAAAATGAAGCTGTCCAGAGCAGCTCGCATCACGCCGTATCCAGCCTACGAATTTTCTCCTATTTTGATCGTCATGCAACACCAGCAAAGTGAGTATTCCATGATTTGGAAATACGAATACATGATACGTGTAAAATGAACTTCGTGTATTTGCAATGAAACTAACTGAAATTTTTTCAAGGGTTAGCGAAAAGAAGACAGTTATTTTTTATCTCCCTTCCCCTAGCTTATACTGGAAAGCGTAACGTACAGACACAGGGATGGACGTAAGGACGTATGGATGGAGCCCTCAGGCAGAATTATAATATAGATCCTAGAAAAGGAACGAAAATAATACGAAACTGGGAACTGCGCTGAGCCCTGTAAACAGGAGTTATTGCATCATGTGGAGTGTACGCTTCTTGCATTTGGAGAATGTAGACAATGAAACGACAGCTTTAAGTTCATTTTAATTACCTTATCAATGTATACAACATTTGAGTCACCACCACGACATCTGCAAACCATCCAGATACCCGTTTCTGTAGGAGAAACTCAACACCTCACCAGTACAGTACAGGAAGAAATGTTTCCTTCATACAACCACACTCTACAGCGTACTGAATACCTACGGTTTGCTACATAGGAAATGGAGAACTAGCAGGTTTAGGATAACACTTCATGCAGAAAAGCATGACATTTCATTCGTAAAATGGCCGATTCGCGGGACGAATCAAAGTACGATGTGCCGAGCATGATCACTCAGTCGGGCCGAGCATCTTCTCAGTAATACCTACATACATGCCCGATGACAAAACTGCCTATAACAAAGTAAAGTAAATTCATTCAATACAGGAGTGCCTTCAACACTTCAATCAATAACGATTGAAACTTTATTTATTTCAATGCAATGAAATGTTGACATGCTCAATTTTGCTGGTTAAACAGCATAGTACAGTAATTTTTACACTGACTAAGTCAGACTTTCTATCAAGAAAACGAATAATCAGGGGAATGAATAGCTAACCAATATTTTAGCAGCAGCAAGAAGTAACGTATATTTTAATGGCTACCAGTATAGTGTCCCCATCATTTCGAGAGCCAGCAAGAGTCAGAAACTTCTGTTAACATAACATTCATTTAAAATTCAGTGGCGACAGAGCACAACTGCTACGTGCGGATCCCAGGGTATTCGACACAAGACTTCGTCTTCCTGAAAAGTAAAAGTCGCCATTGTAATACGGTGGGTGACATGAACAGATCTCAATACACCATTACATCCTGCCGGAGAAAACATAAAGTTAGGAGGATGCAATCCTCGGGGAGTCGCTCTTGTGGCGCAGGACACACAAAACTGCGGGGACGGGTTGCAGCCTTCTCCTCCTTTGCATTAATGTCTCATATCTCAGATGGTCTACTTACAACTACAACATGTTGCACATCTTCAAAATAAGTCAGTCTCATATGAGCGCCTAGAGCCATCATACCACTCCTATAATCCGTTTTTGAGCTTTAGCTCGCTTTCGTGCGGTGATTGCGAATCAGTTTGCTCGTCTATATTGTCACCACAGTTGGATATTTAATAAGTCAATTTTGCATCACAGTTGGATATGTAATAAGTCAAATTTGTGTAAACAAGTAGATAAGCCGGCCTGAAGTCACCAATAAGCAGTACATTGTTCAGCTAAGCAATGCACGACCTGTGCATTGGTGCCGGCTATTCCAGGATGAGGTATTGCTCTCTCGGTTGACCCAAAGTTCGGTATAAGGCAGGTTTTCTGCTCACTTGATCCTGTAGGTAATGAAGCACTTGCATTAGGTAATCGAGGTTACGATGGACATCTACTTTGCACGTGGCTCGCACTAACACGAGTAGCCTTACGAGAGAGAAATGAGACTGGGGCGATGTGAATGTAGAATCGTGCTTCCACAATCTTCACTCTCCGTATTCTGGGCTCATCTATGAGGGGCCACATCCCTGAGATGTAACTATCGGACTAGCTACACTACCAATTCTAGGTTTATTTGCACAGGGTCTTGGAAATTCAATCCACGCAACGTTGCGCTCGCCAGTGGCAGGAATGTTGTGCGTACCTCTAAAAGAGTGGGTGAGTTCACTGCTCAAATGCTGTAACCTGAAAACGAGGCGAGTCTACAGGTACTGTATGAACGACACAATGAGTTTCTTGCGCCATCATTCCTAAAAACATAAAACGAGCTGCCACACTTCACGACTTGGGCTAATTTGAAAGTCTATCGATATGCCACCGTAACTTTCACTTACGCTACTAATTAAGTACCCCAGTTCTGTGTAAACGTTGTATAATGCGCCGAAGTCTGACGCAAGGGAATCTCCGATTATGAGTTACAGCACACTTAGTAAATATACAAAAACTCTTAAATTGGTGAAGGAGTCCTAAGAAAAGTGTAAATAAGCCGATCTTATCGGCATATAATGTCTTCGCTTATGGCAAGAGGGTCGTTGATTAGGCAAGGCAGTCGACGTTTGGGTCATATTATAACATGCTTGTGACATGAAACCCTCCATGGTAACTCGCCTCCATGGTAACTCGCCTCCATGGTAACTCGCCTCCATGGTAACTCGTCAACAATTCTCACACTAAGTTTTGCTAACTGCACTGTCGAGCTTATATTATGAAGCCTAAGCAGTTTGAATCCAACATATTTGATTTAATTTTACCTCGAGCATCAACAAGGAGGAAGTCAAGCACTCAGATATTGGTAATGACGCGAAACTACACATTCGTAGTGTAGTGAAATCTGAGATAAGAAATCATTGTTATACAGAAACAATCCCAATAAATGCCTACAGCGTAAAATACGAGTATGCTGTGCGATAGCCTCAAGGTTACTGTATCACTGCCCCAAAGAATATTTCGAGCATTTTGGTCGATGAATTGTAGGATGACATTTCATCATCAGCTCACTTCTGGATGAATCTGTGTCTATTTGGGCATAGATTAACTAACGTTACACCATAGTATGATTCTCTGTTTTTTTTACTTACAACCCTACATAGCCAAAGAATCACGATCTTTGAATCACACCTTTGTAATTTTGCCTGTAAAACGTTATTCACACTCTCTTGTGCGTCCGACCAATGAGAGAGCTTGCTGCATGCTACTTACTTACAAGTGATGACTGTGAGGTGCCACGCGGGTCGGACTTTACAATCTTGTACTACCGTGATGAATCTTCGACCTCATTTTTCCACGAAGTGCTATGAGTAAAATCACAATAAAGCAAATATCTATGGCACAATAGGAGCCGCCCGTCCGCCTAACCATCATCTTTTAAAGAAATCCGCATTGCTTTATGCTAGTAGGCATAGCAAGCCACAAGAGCGTAACGACGTTAGCCCGTTAACATTTTTATAAGAAATTTATTAGTTCAACTATTTTCTCATCGATGATTGTTTGCGCGATCGCGGACTCTGTCAAATGCTAAAATAGAAGCTGCAGCCTTAGCTCTGTTCATTTAATATAATTGAGCTGTGATGACTAAAACATTGCTATTGTAGAGGTCGCTGCCCGCAAGAGTACAATATGCGAAACGTTCCAGACTCTTGGTACAAGTTTCAGTGATCGTGAGTGCAAGTTAACGTGTTTGAACACGTTCCAACAATACACATGCACCTCTGTGAACTTAGACTCACGTAAAAGTAGGAGAAATCGTCAAAACTTTATCATTGCCTCTGCTAAACGATTTTGTAGACTGTGTGACGATAAGCAGACAGAAACCGTGCCAGCAGCAACGTGATAGGAAGGGCTGGAAAAAACGTTTTACATTTTGCGCTGTCTTGGGCAGCGGGCCTTTCTAGACAGTATGGGGATAATTGACTGTTGACGTCGTCCTCGGTTATTACAAAAACCACTTTATGTATGTACGTTTTCGCAAAATACATATAATAAACATATCAAACACAACAACAGATTAATATGTAAATTTTCCAGGAAATGTCCACAGAGGCAACAATAATCTAAAACTATGCTACAGTCAAAAGAGGAGTAAAAATAAACACTTTGCTTCATAACTGCATCAAGCTGATCTTGCCACCGTATACTCGCCACAGAAAGTGATGAGATCGTTTGTCACATTCGCCCCTTGTTTTCGCAGTGCTTGTCTGAAGCATTGCTTAACTTTTCTTATGTCAGCTCTCTACCGGTCTCTCCCTGCATGTTGACCAGTGTTCTTGGAAAGTGCAGGAGAGGCGTAGAACGTGCAGTATTGAAGTGCTGCGACTGCGGGAGGGTTTTTATCTTACCTGCTCGGGCTTCCTTGCATATGATCTGGCGCGCCTGGAGTTAACAAGAACAAATAAGTGCGTCGACTGTATAAGAGGCGAGAACGATGAAAAATTTGTCTTTAGTTTGGAGTTTGTTTTGGCCGAACTGGAGCGAGAGAAGAGCGGCCTCGGAGGCACTATTGATGGTGCTGCTGATCAGTCTTCGTGTCCTTGAGGCCCAGACAGACGAACTCAAATCACCAGCTGCGCGGACTGCTCCCCGCCTCAGTGAGGTGCTATCTATTGGCAGTAAAGTACATCACGGAAGGGGAGGAGGCTGGCCGGGAGTCGGGTGCGCAGTTGGAGTGTATAAGTTTTACATCAATAGAAATTGCAAGCATGGGCGCTAAAGGGAGAGGGATGTAAATTGGCCCATCCCAAATTGAGCAGGAAATTCATAAGGTTTGGGGGAAGGCATAATGGTTGTCGCAAAAGAGCGAAGTGCGACTACAACCACCCCGCGTTGTGCCGGAAGTCGGAAAAGGAATAAGCATGTAACCGCAGGAACTGCAACTTTGCTCACCTTCCGGGCACCCGACGCGCCGATGCGGTGCTCGGCGCGAGTACATGCACTGCTCAGCTTCCCAGCGATCTGGTACCTACCAGCTCGCGGAGGGTGAACGTATGCGGGTGCTGCGAGTGGAGACGGGCCGAGGGGCGGTCCCAGTAATGCATCGCCAGTTGGGACTGTCCTTGAAAGGCCTGCTGCGGGAGAAATTTACATGGCTTCGGGCTGTGAAGCAGCTTTTTCAGAACTTCGACAACAGGTCCAGCAGATTCAGGACACGCTGTCGCTGCTCCTGAGGGCGAGAGGAGACCCGGGTCTTCATCCGCCCGAGAGTCAGGCTTTCATCTGCCGGATGCGGTTACGGAACTTCGAGGCGATATAATTTTTGGAAATGTAGCTGGCCTGCGACCTCGAAGTCAGAAATCGAAAGTGGATGTATTGAGTGAAAGAGCTGTGTTGATTAAAACAAATATGGTTGCCGTTGTTGAGTCGCATCTGGATGACGACATAAGTGATGCAGAAGTGGGGATGAGCGGTTTCGAGCTTTTAGAGCCGACCGGATCCGAGCTATAAAGAAGGGAGGTGTTACTCTCTTTGTCACAAAAGACCTTGTTTCGCCAGCGGTCCTTGTGTCGGCGGATTCTTCCATCAAATTGGCGTCATAGTTCTTAGTGACCCGAGGTCGACTGCAACTACACTTACTCATCTGAGGCCAGTGGGCCTATGCCCGCAGTACAAACCAGTGCATGTGGGTTTCCCAGGTGAGGGTGCGGTCTAAGTTGACTTTACCTTTACCTCCTTAGCCATAGGGATTGCCACATATGTGAGGGACAGAAGGAAAAATTAAATTCAATATCTACACTTTCAGATAACCACATTATTGTAATTCATGGTATTGTACTAAGTGAATACGCTATTTAGCTGTCATACAGCAGGGCTTCACGCATACAGAACACGCAATGCAAAAAATGCATTGACTGTTCAGCGTTAGCATGATGAAGAGAGGCGCTATTTAAGCGTATTTAAAGGTGTCTCAGATGTCCCACTGTGCCCCGCAGGGCTCAATGCTGGAACTACAATTGCGTCCCACTGCAATTACATTAGGCTGATAACTAGTGTTGCAGAGGTTTTACTGCGTCATGATGGGATGATTGCGGGTACTCCTGTGTCCCTCAACGTTGGAAGGATAGCGAGGGCTACAGATGTGCTACCGAACTACGAAAGGTGTCCGCAGGTGCTACAGATATTCTAATGGGCTGCACAGAGTGTCTGCAGCTGTTACCGCTGCTCCAGCTGTTACCGCTGCTCCAGCGGGCCACGCAGAGATGATTGAGGATTACAGACGATCCCATCAGCCACAAATGTAAACTGACGAGAAGTTCAAACAGGTGGGCATATAGTGTAAATACCTGAAGTGGGCTGTTAACGTTGCTAGTCGCAGCAGTCACTGCTCTTCCTTCTTCGCATGGCTCAACAGTTACAAAACGACTACCGTTTGAAGAACTAAGACTTCATCTACAACAGTGATGGGACCACAGGAGTCTACCTTCAGTGAACTAAAGAGAGGCACACATTTGATCTAGAGCAAACTCCAGGAGTTAGGGCAGTCTGCAAATGCCACACCTCCAATTGCATCGAAATCAGTGATTCTCTTAACTTATTTTCTGCCCACCCCAGTGAAAACGACTTGAAACACACGGACCCCGGCCAATAAAATGACATCAACTCAGTAGATTATGTACTGAACGACTGCAGGATATATGACGCGATGTTTATAGCGTCAAGCGTAATGTCTATAAGTGAATAGAGTAAACTGGAAACATCACGCGATAAGGAAACATCATTACTTACGTGATGTCATTGCTCATCACATACAGTGAATCTTCGCATTTACCTCTCCTGCATCTAATTTTGACTTGCCTCAAATAACTTATCAAAATTAAGCTTTCTTGATTAAAAAATTGTGCAATAGCTCAATAAATTACATATTTTATATTTTTAAAACTTGAAGTAACTTCTAAGCCGTTTGACGAATGCGATAAAAAATAGAATATTGCCGTGGAAGTTTCAAACGTCATGAACCAATCAGGGTCCGTGCGTGAACCAATATGTGGTCCGTGCGTTCATATGCATACCAATGGGAAACACTGGTCTAAACTACATGAACTTCTTTTCTACATCATTTGCCGTATCGTTTTTCTTTTGTTTTTGTTCTGAAGCAGTGTGGAAAACATTTGTGCATTCACTGCATGTGTGCTGACGAGAGGCGGGCGTGGGCCCACATTTGACCACGCATGGTAGGCACTGTCGCTGGTGACTAGGCATAAAGGAAATCAATTGAAGCTGCTACAAATAACACGAAGGAAGACTATAAGACTAGCCCTGTCCAGCTACTACTCGGGAAACATACGAAAAGAATGTCCGTAATAATTCAACAATACATTCAACTGCGGTCTGTGAACGTACACAGATGTGATGTACAGCAAGGAGTCAACAGTACCTAACAGGTTTGGTACCGAGGATATCAGACACTCAACAGTGACATTCAGACCTTCCTTCTATGACGTGTCACACGTATAATTATGTTGTGCCACAGCTACCGTCTCGCCAACTTATGCAGGACTCGAGCGCGAGGAAGCCATCCGCCTGATTTGCTGCACAACCGGTCCAGATGATTTTTAAAAATTTATTGTGAATAACAGACTGTAAGAAAGAAAAATAGCTACGGTCACTCATTGGGATTAATTTTTACAGAATTTAGGGCACTGGATCGAAATCAGTTAAAACAACAAAATATTTCACATTTTTTATACACTTCTAAATAAATTATTGCTAGAGTTATATCTCTCACACTAAATTTTCTGTCTATTTAAAATTTAGCGATATATTCTGGTACTGCAACGATTGCTCGTCACTGTGCAGTAATTAAATTACGGAATGCATTGTGGCACTAAATCACTTTTTTTATCGTCGGTCGTGGAAATGAGCGTCGCTACAAGACCAGCGGCTATCGACATCGGGCCGCCGGGGGCTCGGCCACACCCGGCCGTGGTGTTCCGGAGGCTGGGACGTCACTCAAGCAGCCGCCCGCCGGGTCCCAGCTTGAGTACACTGGAGTAGTTCACCACCAGAAATACTGGCAGCTTGGTGTCACTAGCGATAGACTAGCAATAAACAATTGGGTTGCAAGTGTAGACAAGACAAAATACCACCTCCTCACTTTCCGAGAGTGGACCCCGAACTTCAATCAATGACACACGTTAATGACGGACAGCAAATCAGTTCCATGGTTCACAGCGAGGAAAGTTTGACACTTAATAGTACTCGAAACACAAGTTGCAGCATCACAGCACTAGCAAATTAGTGTAGGTGCTGCACATAACACAGTGCTGCATTTGAAACAGCGCACAAGCAGCTTAAGTACCACGGCAGGCCCGAAGCTAGACACCACAAGTGTCTTCACACATCACCGTGAAGGCAGCGATAGACATGCGCAACAATTCGTTGTCAATCTCTGCGTCTGTAAGGAACACTTGCCTCCTAAACAGCCACATAAGGAACACAAACAGACCCTTGCCTGCCAGACTGCCTCCTACCACCGGGCTGAAGGCTCCTTTTCACGGACACTCATTCTGTAGCTATAGTGTATATTATAAAACACAGCTCTAACGTTACTAAATACAAAGACGATGCTCAAGACAATGATATCTTAGTTACAACTGGAACTGTAAGATCAATATGATAACTATCAACTCATAGGTACAATACGTACAGTCACACTAAGTTCAAATAATTATTTAGGACAGTAATTACAAGGTTTAAACAATAAACTTCTTATGAATACACAACAGTCGGAGCAAACAAACTTCTCCCACTCAGACCACATGACGCTAGTCCTCCTAAGTGGTATGTGTATAACTCCTATGGCAGTAATAATGCTATATTAAAGGTATGTAGCGGCTTCGGCAAACATGACGCAGCTACTGAATTTTCCTTGATCCCTGAATATCAGTTATATAAAAGAGACGCCAACTTACAACGATTCTTTAATCAGGACATTATTCGCCATCAGCACGAACGGCATTACAAACGGCTACGTCATAGCGCTGTTGGAGCCTTGGGTCGTAAAAATTACCTTCATAAGCAATTAAATTCCACTCACACACTTCTTACAAGAAAGTCTTCTCCACCGTCAGACCCATGGTGCTGCAAGTACTGAGCGCTTATTCAAAATCGCAATTTTGATTATGGAGAAAGGGTCATTTGTAGCTTGAAAATGTCCAATAATCTGCTGCAGAACCCATGCACTCACAGTGAGAAAGAGACAGCAGATGATGGAAGAAGAGGACCTCACAGGCGCATATTCTGCTAGATACAATGCAAGTATCCCAGTGTTAAATGTCAAAGTGCGTCATGAAATCATGAACATTCTGGAGCGCAGTTGCTGTTATGAACCTGCGGATTGAGTGTTCACACACACGACAGTAAAGAAGAGAGGAAGGGTCAAAGTCGTGAGACTGGAGAAGAGGAGCAGGCCGCATGCAGCATTACAGAAAAGAACGTGTTTTTTAACGTACGGAAGGAGATGCAGCCGTAGGCTGCAAGAAATTATGCCACTGAGCCGTGCCTGTGACGTAATGGAGTACTTAACATACTACAAGACACCACAATTCTACATACGTAACCATTCATTCAACTTTGAACTCAATAACAGTGTCTTAAACAAGATAACCATGCCTATACACTGTATTTTCAGAAACTAAGGTCAGTTCACGCGTCCGACTCCTTCAGTCGGTCCAAATCTTTCAGCTTGTCTAGGTCTAGATCTGGCGGCCCATCGCTTGGAGTTGGTGACTTTGCTCCATTGCCGCCTTCAGTGGCCAACTCAATGCTATTGCCGCCTTTGACTTTGCTGGACTTCTTTTCTACTCCTCTGGCAGCAGTGTCCTCTTCTCTTCTAAATTCGTCCACATCAGGCCCCCCTCCGCCACTGGGGGCCGGAGGTGGAGGAGGCGGATGATCGTCTTCGTCCAACAGAACTGCCTCNNTGCTGGACTTCTTTTCTACTCCTCTGGCAGCAGTGTCCTCTTCTCTTCTAAATTCGTCCACATCAGGCCCCCCTCCGCCACTGGGGGCCGGAGGTGGAGGAGGCGGATGATCGTCGTCGTCCAACAGAACTGCCTCTCCCTCCACATCCGAGTGATTGCCATCAGTCGCGTCTAAGGAATCGGCCGGCTCTGGAGCACTCTTCGCTGCTGATGGTGTGGTGGACTCAGCCATCGGAGTGGCTGCCGTGATCACAATCTCCGCTACACCGAGACCTGCGTAATAGGAACTGCGTATAGTAGATGCATTTCAAATATTTTTTCGTAAACCAAACTTGAATGCAATTTGGAAACTCGTTATATCGTGCCTAATATC
This sequence comes from Parhyale hawaiensis, assembly GCA_001587735.2. Taxonomy (NCBI): domain Eukaryota; kingdom Metazoa; phylum Arthropoda; class Malacostraca; order Amphipoda; family Hyalidae; genus Parhyale; species Parhyale hawaiensis. Next base: position 1,944,454 of record LQNS02276926.1, on the reverse strand, counting down.
GCAGGAAATCTACTGGATGACACTAAAAAACAACAATCACCTTTGTCTAAATAATCATAAAACATACCTATTTGAAGAAGAGTATTATGAAATCTAAAATTCCCAATACTTCTCTTGTATTTGTAACTTATTAGAACTTAAACCTCGAATGAACTCCAAGCTATCTATACTTCACATTTTGTGTTCATATCTTGCAAATGTTCATTGTATGTATATGTCTAACATCAAGCTATGGAATTGCTTTGCTCCTGCCTAGATAATTCAGAGTGCGATTGAGATTACAAAAAAATGAGATAGCTTAGGTAATAATTAGTTCGTAATGAGTGTGAGCTTCCCTTCAAGTGGAAAGTACCTCAAGTTAAATCCTTGCTCTAGTGGAGCGAAACTGTGGTTCGCAGTAGCTCATGTAGAGCAGCCCTGCTGTTTTGTGTTATCTTAGTGATAAGCTGATGTTGCATGTCGCGTTCAGGGCTCAAATAACGTGATTATTTAATATGTATAAATATATTCCACTGACAGGGAGAAGAAAAGGATATTTATGCATATATTAGCTTCTCGGAAGGGGACATCATCACAATGACGAAAACGAGAACATGTCCTCACATCGTAAATAGGAATATCTAGCTCTACGTAAAGAGGACGTGAAAAAATCTCCGGACAAATCTCGTAGGTTTCTCCACAGACAAACGGCCAATTTTTTTAAGCTGCCACCCAACACCACCGACCACTACCCTAGTACGAGGAAGCTTGCCAACACTTGAAGACATCGGTTAGGCCGAGAACCTTGTAGGTTAGTAGGCAAGACCTGATTTTCCTAGCGTTTTAAAGACGTATATTGACTTTGAACGTTAGGAAAATCAGGCCTTGCCTCCTTACCAACAAGGTTCTCGGCCTAGCCGATGGCTTCATTCGTTGGTTAGCTATTCTTTACTTAGCGTTATTCTTTGATTGCCCTTACTTAGCTTCGTTATTATAGCGTTTATACCGAGGTTGACGTTAAGTAATAAAGGCACATTGGAACATTATCTAGTATATATACCGTGTCTTCATATTCTCCCCACTTAGAATAATATATATAGCTACCTATATACTTATAACTAGCAGTTTAACACATCGGGCTAAAATCATCCTTTAGAACGATACGGGGTCGTCCTAATGGGGTATCTAGGAGAAATAATTCTAGGGTGAATTTCCCTCCCTATTTAATAAATTCGGAAAAACTCTACGGATGAAAACTCTGTCTCTCGACAGATAAACGTCCAAAATTTTTTTATACTGCGACCTACCACCACCGACCACCACCCTAGTACGAGGAAGCTTGTCAACACCCAGCTAGCCCTCCTATTGGTTAGGTAAAGGCCAGGTATGGTGCTGCTAACATCCCAATGTGCGTTTAGTACTTAGCATCAATTTTTTATTGACAAATAATTAAGCTTTTATTACTTAGTGTCACTCTTTGATTGGCCAAAAAATGAGCTTGTGTTACTTAGCGTCAAGCTTTGATTGGTCTTATTCTGGTTTATTTTAGTTAGTGACTTCATTATAACGTGAGCAGAACCAGACCTGCCTCACCTAACCTAGATGAGAGGGAGCAATTTTGATCGTTAGCTTGATTGAAGGTGACTGTGTTAGAAAGACAGCATTCTTGTCGTTCTAACAGGGATTTGTCGTCCTAACGTGAGTTTGTGTCGTGTTAAACTGCCAGATATAAGAATAGCTATAGATATCAGTATGCGACTCGGTTCAAAATAGACTAGACCTGTGATTCCCTGACTTCAGTTTTCTACGGACCCCCAGTGCAAACTACTTGAAACACGCGGACCCCTGCCATCAAAATGGCATTAACTTCGTACATTATGCAACGAATCTCGACCGTTAATTTCTGCAGATATCTACAACGTCAAACGCAATGCCATTTAGTTAATATAATAGAGTTGAAACCCAACACCATACGCGAAAAATATAATTACTTGAAATCACTGCTAATCTAGTGTAGTGAATTTTCATAGATATAGCGCTCATGAATCCACTTCAGACTTTCTTCAATTGAGTGTTTACATAGAACAAAAAGGATCTTAAGCTGCAATCATCGTTATTCAGAAAAATCTAACGTTTACTTTGTGGAAAAAGTGATAGTAACAAGTAACTATTGCACAATTCAACTTTGTAAATTAGGAAATTATGTAACAGTTCAAAAAAATGTATACTGTAGCAGGCAAAATAAGAGAACAATTTTCATATTTTGAAAATAAAGCTTAACCATGTAGAGTAGGTTAATGAATCTTTTGATGGGGCCCAAAGGAATGTATTTAACATATTTCTACAAAATATCAGGACAAACATAACTATATTTAATACATTAGAGCAATCTAACAAACAATAACAAAAATTGAACTGTGCAAAATAAGAGAACGATCGTCTCTAAATAGAATTTTACAAACAAATAACATGGAACAATGGTCAATTTTAGGTTTAGAACAATTAGTATGGAGTACTAAAACCATTATTTTCAAAAACTTTAGCACAGCGACGATTACACGACATCACAAGTTTCTTACTAAACTCTAGAGTTATTTTTTTCCATTCCTCTTCAATCTTAGTTGACAGATCCTTGACTGTTGATGGTTGTCGTTCTCTTACATTGTCACCTATAATTTTCCATAAATTTTTAATAGGATTTAGGTCCGGGCTTTGGGCAGGCCACTTCATGACTTCGATATTCTCTTCCGTAAAATATTCCTTCGCTTTCTTTGCAGTATGGCACTGGGCATTGTCCTGCATAAAAACTGCTGGCTGGTTTGGTGATGATCATAGAGATGGGATAACATACTGCTGTACAAGATTCAGATACACATTAGCATTGACAGTTTCTTTAATGGCCACCAACGGTCCAATTTCTTCAGATGAATACATGCCCCACACCATAACGCTACCTCCCCCATGCTTTACAGATGTTTTGACACATTTCGGGTTAAGCCTGTCACCTGTTGCACGTCTAACATACTGTCTGCCATCAGATCCAACCAAATTAAATTTACTTTCGTCGCTGGAATGCACTCTTTCCCAATCTTCATCTCTCCAAACGATGTGCCTTTCCGCATATTCAAGTCTCGCTTTCTCATTCTTCTTATTGATTAGTGGTTTAGTGGCAGGACTGCGTGCCTTTAACCCACATGCATTGAGGCGACGAGAAAGTGTATAGCGAGACACTTCTATGTTGTTATTGACCGTCAGTTTTCTGGAAATTCCCGCTGCAGTTTCGAAAGGACCCTTCTGGGCATAGCGTTTCATAAACCTATCAACTCGTACGGTAGTTTTTCGAGGGCGGCCTGCAGATACCGGTGATTCCAGCTTTTTCTTTTCATCATAGAGCTTCAAAGCACGAGAAACAACGCTCTTGGATCGGTTTACTTCTCTTGATATGGCCGAAAGAGTCATTCCTGAGGACCTGAGCTCAACAATTTCTTCCCGCAGCTCAGGAGTAACTTTCACGTGAGGTGCCATGTTTCTAGAATGGTGTAATCGTAAGGTGGCAGTTGTAGAAGTCATGTACACGAAATTGAATGTTGCCAGATGACCGGGGTAAATGTGAGAATATTTTAGAGACTATCGTTCTCTTATTTTGCACTGTTCAATTTTTAGATTGCTCTAATGTATTAAATATAGTTATGTTTGTCCTGATATTTTGTAGAAATATGTTAAATACATTCCTTAAGGCCCCATCAAAAGATTCATTAACCTACTCTACATGTTTATACTTTATTTTCAAAAAATGAAAATCGTTTTCTTATTTCTCCCGCTAGAGTAGTTCTGTCTGTATAACTTTAAATAAGTTTTAGTCTTTATCATCCATGCGATAAGAGCAATAATATATTGTTCTAGAAGCTTCAAACGTCATGAGCCAGCCGGGGGTCCGTTCGTGAAGCAAACAGTTGTCGTAGGTTCACATGCACCCCAGAGAGACCACTGGACTAGACCATAACTACTGTACAAAATGAGAGGTTGGTCAGTAATATTTGTTAAATACGTAAATCTTCGGTTGTATTTCCGTAGGTTTTTCTGAAATTGATCTTTTTTGCATCTATATGACTATTAGCTGTTATCTTTAGTAAGATGCGCTACTTTTAATCAGCTGATATCCCAATAAATATATGCCATGGTTTTCAGAAAAACGTATATGCCACTAAGTACTGGAGAAACAAAGGAAACTAGGGCACTCTGAGAGCGCATACCTCCGCCAAGCGAGGCAACGGTAGCAAAAAATTCAAATTAGCTCTGAAACCTTAATTTTCTTCGTATAAACTCCAAAATTTAATAATTTGTGCCTTTTAATATTAATAGCAGCTTGTGCAATTTTCTTAACGATCCTTTCATAACTGTTTGAGTTATACTGCTAACAAATGTTCTGACAAACATGAGTCAAACGTACAAACGAACTAACTGATCTACACTAAAATTTGATCATTTATGTCTTTTAACATTATTAACAACCCCTATTACTTTCATAAAGATTCAGTCATTATTTTTCTGAGTTATTGGGCTAACAAGCATAAGATTAAAAACAGTGCCGAACGAACGAACCAATGGATCATCACCAAAATTTGGTCATTTACTCTTTGTTATATACTTAACAACTCATGTTAATTTCATAAAAATCCATTCATAGATTTTTGAGGTAAGGCATTGAGAAAAATGAGGCAGACAAACAAACAAACAAACGGATGGACATATCTCCACCAAAAGTTAATCATCTGTTCCTCCTAATATACCTAACATTCCCGGTAAATTTCGTCCAAATGGGTTGATAATTTTTTGAGTTATCTTGGTGACTGACAGACAGAGAGACAAACACGACAAAACCATAACCTCCTTGGCGGAGGTAATAAACCTGGATATGATCATCTGTGGGAGAGCAGCCTCGTCACCAGCTGCTTGCCTGGCTGACGTTTATCCTTACGCGGCTCAAGTCGTGCTTGCTAATCATACACAGAGCGACACAAGCTCAAATGGTAATGAGAGAAACGAACGAAATGACGAACAGTCACGTTAACCTTACCATCTTCTGCTGCTTTCTGAGTCGAGGGCCGGGGAGGTTTCTTGTGGCCCGGAGGAGGAGGGTGGCTGCCTTGAGGAAGCTGCGGGTCGCCCTTAGATCCATTGTCCGCCTGAGGAAGATAGAGCCATTAGCATAGTCATAGGCGATCGCATGTGCTTACACTCTAACCACAGACGGTATTCTTCACAATTGAAGTTTCAACTTCGCACACAGCCGTAAACCAATAGTACTGTTGTCCATCATTGTAGCTCCACTGTGCCTGCGCTCTTATAATCCAGACGTGACGATACCAGCAGCGTAAGACCGAACTCGGGGAAATATCGTAAGCCATCTCGTACCAAGAAACAGCTGTACTCCAAATTTACAGCTGTCGAGGAGACTATCTGATCCCTTCCAGTGACTCGTGAAGTTAACGCATTCGAATAACGTTTAGCCTTTAAAGTTTTCTTCTGTAGATCATCTCAAAATTTAAAACAAGGTAGTAAGTATGCACTTCTAACTCGAATACAGACTAAGGACTAACTTACGAAACAGTGCTTCGCTCAATGCACAAATGCACAGACGATTCAAGCTTAAGCAATAACTGCATTCACTAATTAATGTCAATTTTGGGATTATGACTTGAGCGCAACTGCAATATCAACAGTTTAAATCAAGAGAAGTCAAAAGAGCAAGTAGAAAACGATCACTCAAGCAACAGTATACGTGCCTAGAAAAGGTTGTAGTTCACATTCTAACGAACAAACACACGTTAGAAAACAAATCTTATTTTCTATCTAGGCATGCAAGTTCACGTTTTCCTTCTTTCATTTTCTTTCGGTTGGGAGTGTTGCCGAATGTATAAAAAAATTAATGGCAGAAGAAACGCAGAGCCTAAGCCACCTATCTTTTGCACTGCATTTATCCTCGGTAGGTACATGGGGAGTTTTTATTTTTCTTGACGGCAGTATCATGATTTAATTATTTTTGTCTTTACCACATACTGAAAACAAAAATTACGTCTGAAGAACTGCTCCTCCCCTCAAACGGCTCCCACTCCGTGACGGCCGTGGAAGTTAGGAAGAAAGATCCGTTCCTGTTTCCTTGATGTGAAAATCCATTTAGGCGGCGGTTTGGAGGCCCGGGTGCTTCTTGATGATCCATTTATGGAGTTTCATGCAAGTTTCTCGACGTACTGGCAGGAGTTTCGAAAAATTAAAACGATTTGATATACACTACGTGTGTTTATGTCATTATGTGCTTATAGATTTATATGAATGTGTTTTCATGTCACGCAGTAATGAAAGCTGATAGGGGACAGGTGAACCAGGTTGAAGATGATGGTAAAAGTAAGAAAACCTAAAATGAATGCAGCTCCTGCCTGGCCATATCCACATCAAACATTAATTTTCTCTCATTTCATGATGCCAAAATCTGAGAAGATGATCAGCTAAGCAAACAGCAATGCATTCGTTAGAGTATAGCAGAGCCAAGAAAAGAAAAAAGAAAACGAGGCTTTCGTTACAGAAATGATTTCGCTTCAGGTGCATTTTTTCCCAGGATGAAATAATATTTCGCTGGCTAATACTTGAACAGAAGTACTATTATTGTGCATCAGTATACGCAGCTGCACTTTATGTTCAGGGTGATGCTTGACTGCTTGCTAAGATAGGAGTTATATCCCTGCATGTCACCATATAGGAAAAAAAAATTTACTGCTCGGCAGAGTGAAAACGAGCGCGCTCAATGAATATGGGAGTTGCGGCGTATCCTTCGTGAAGAAATTACTAAAGAAACTGTCATCAACGGAAAAGTTTCACAGCAACTTTATATTAATAACAGCAGACTAGCGAACAAACGACGACATTATATTTAACGCATTTCTACAGCTCACATAAGAATTTATGAAAAAGTGTTGCTTCATGTAGGTTACTCGCCTTACAGACCCAACGTCAGCTGGACGCAGCCGCCACCAGGTTGGCACAATTACATATTGGGAAGGAACTTAGAGTATGAGTTGGAAACAAGGCATTAATTAGGAGAAACAGTCCACCACAGGAGTAAAAGACTCTGTTGGGAAGAGCCACTGCATGCAAAAACAGAGTATCAAAAAGACGGAAACAGAAGAAGAATTTACAACGAATTCAAACACAGACCCGTTCACAGACAAACATCTTCATACGCTTACGCACATAACATGAATAGTGTACGACATATAACCCGATAACAATTTTGATGTACGGTCATATATAGGACAACTGTCACGGTAAGGGGAGAATGTTGAGAAGCAGAAGGCTGTCACGAATTAGAGACTAAGTTCTGGGGACAGCGCGACCGCAACCCACTGCGTGACTCCTACAAGGTTACCAGACGATACATTTCGTTGTATTACATATTAACTATACGTTTTAGTTTTAGTTTTTGTTAATATCCCATTAGATTCTAGGTTATTTTTTATACCATAAAATTATAGCTTTCTTTTAATCAGCGACAAAACTTTATTCACTATGAGCAAAATGAGTGAAGCTATTAGCGAACTTTTGAAATTAGGAAAAAATTTGGCGAGATTCTCAAACTTCTCAAGCCTCGTGTGTGCTGATCAAAAGTTTGCTGCGTGGAGCATACTCGAGAGCAAAGGTAAAGTCTGCAGTCACCAAAGTGTGTCTCCTCTACAGACTAAATTCAAGCGCTGTTGAGAGGACATAAAATCTCTATAGAAACGATCACTATCATAACAATCATGGCACTTCACCGACAACAACACATTTACAATATATGAAGCTAGAAGTAGACATATCGAAATGTGAAAATAAAAAAGCAAACGACCTGTTTAATTACATGTACTTCCTTTCAAATTTTTTGTAAACCTCATTGTTATGTAAAGTTACTAACTAAACTATTTGTTTATCAGTTCTTATGATCTCCCTCTAGATATAGGAACTGCATACTAGCAGTAGGAATATGAATCGAGAGTAGCTAGCCCATTAAGTACTGACATCTCCGAGTAGCCCATCGGGGTTTCTGTTTTTCAGTTGCACAGGAATCCCTGCACACACACCCACACACACGGATGATCCGTGTCCATATCCAATAGTGACCCACCGTCTGAGCAACATCATTGCATACAATATTATAAAAATAAACCGGGTATAACAGCAATAGTGTCCAAATAGTATTTAACCTAAGAGATGTGCACAAATACCTTTAAAGTAATTTAATTGGATTTTATTACACCAGTGTCTTATATTTAAGAAACTAATACATTTTGAAGTAGCCTCCGAGTTCAAAAAATGAATATTAATGAAAATTATCAAGAATGGAAGGAACATTTTCCTTATTAATTAATCGTAGCTCATAATTGATGAACACAAATGATATACAGCAGTTCAAACGGAAGCTTGCATACAGTTTCAGCAGTTCTGGAGACAATGCTGTCGAAATCTGGAGCTACTCATCTTACTCATCTTGAGTTTTCCTTTGTTCACGTTTTCTTCAACTTTCTCGCATGCACATAGGCCGTAAGTTTTTCCAACGAATTCATCATCAACGTTGGTCATCTATACCTGACTTATAAAATTATTGAAATATTTCCAGTGTAGTGGGATTTCTCCCAAGCTTTTCCAATACGTTCACTTTTCAGAATGTTTACTGTGAGTGCTGTTCATCAACTCAAAAGAACGATATAATTGTTGTAGTGGACCCGTGCGTGAAAAATTCACGCAATAACCTATACGTTTGCCTAATGCCTCTACGCCGGTGCGGAATCTCCTGTTCTCGTATTTGCTTCTTAATTTTCTTCTTTTCTTCATTGATCCTTTGTCGTACTGCCATCCTTAGGTCTTCTATATAGACAGGCAGAAGTAACATCTTGAGTAAAACACTCCAACAAACTTAAACAAAATACCAGCTTATTTACAATGTGTTCGCTCCGTAGCAAAGATACCGTTGATACCGTCTTTCCACCTCAAATATCTGTTTCATTTGAGGTGCTCAAATTTCGACCTATGAAGAGAAAATTGCTTCGTCCGAGGAAAACAGTAAGCTAGAAGAAATAATTGTCTACTGCCCGTGAAAACTTATGTTTCGTCGGTTTCGTTGACAATTGCATCAAAGTGGGAAGAAAAGCTCATGCAACGAAATCATCTGTGGGAAGAAACTACGAATCA
>LQNS02276926.1:1921422-1935110 GCA_001587735.2 Parhyale hawaiensis | reverse complement strand
AATATCAACTGTCCCTGCTTAAGATACGTTGGCCATCTTCTGCAACCCGGCCTATTTTCTTGCTATCACTTTCAATGGAGCTTGAGAGGACAACCAGAGTCTCCAACCTGGGCTAAATTCCGCCTATCTACTTCGTTAAGAGCGTGACACCAAACATATAAATAAATATATAAATATATATATAAACACACGACGGACATTCTTAGTATTATTAGATTAGATCGTTGCTCTTACCTGGCAGGGACACCTTCCAGCTGAAATATGTATTTGAATTTTTTGTTGATCTCAATTAATCTCATCAAGATATCTACTGTAGTAGGCTCTTGCTCCATAGTATTCAGAGCGAAACCAGCTCTTCACTGCATTCATAACTTAAACATGACGTACTCCTCTCATCTTTCTCAAATACGACAATTTGCATCAGTTTTCCTTTACATGACACTCTGACAAACTTGTTCGAGCTACATCACTTTAGCCCCTAGGGTTTTCATATCCCCTAGGATATAAAATACAAAATCACGATGTACGTTTGTGTGAGAGACAATATTGCCCTCATACGCGATGTATATTTCTTTCGTAAACTGAAGCGTCTCCTTGCTGCATCTACAGAAATCACTGCGGACATCGTGAAGTTGTAGAAGAGATGTTGCAGCAGCAGCAGCACCCCATTAAAAGAGAACTTGTGTTGCAGAGACAGACGTCAGCTTCTCTGCGGTAATATTGATCGAACTTACGATGGTACATGATACGTACTTACATTACGTAGCGTAGGCACCAACTTCGCGAGTACTGAAGACGATCTGGGATGCAACCGCGTGTAAACTTAGAAAAGTCTAATACTAATGGCCCTTGCCGCCCTTAAATGACGGCAAACTCTTTAATGCAGTGAAACATATATTTTCTTTGCTGTTCTTGCTGCTCTGTTGCCAGCAATATCTTTCCCTTTCCCTTCAGTTAACGCATCATGAGTTAGGAGACAAAAAAAAAACATTTACTGCAGGAAGGAAGTAAAATCTCGCATCTATGATACCACATGGAGGTAGTTCACGCATCTAGAATGCTGAGATTTTTGAAAACTTGGCGTGGCAACGACTCCCGTGCTGTTCACCAGATAAAAATCTCTTTCAAAAACGTTCATCTCGAGATGGAGAGACTAACCAAACACGCAACAGACAAACTGTATAATATTACATGGTGGGGTGGACGACAATTAATTCGACAGCTGCAGCAGTGAAGTAAGTTCTGCCAGAAGCCACATTAACAAATATATAAACTAGGTGAGTAAATTTTGATTTCAAGATGCATAGAAGGAATTTCAAAGGCAGTAATAACAATTAGAAAAGTATGATAAAAAGAGAGCGGTGCATATCAGCATTTATATTGCTAGAGTAGAGCATTACGATGTTAATAAAGCGGCATGGGAGGGCTCAACCCCCATTGGTAAGACAATAATTATTACTATGTAAAAAGAGCATGCCACATATAGAGCCTCAGCGGGTGCAAGGATCTCTGTTCAGCTGTAATCTTCCAACATTCACTCACATTGGCGATAACTCAATGCCTGTGTATGGAACGCATTTACGGAGACAGAGATCTGTGATGATTATAGAGACCATTTCTACAACGAATAAACTGATACTGAGAAACTCGTAGCATTGAGGGATACAATATTTAACACGGTACAACCATACAGTGTGAATACAATGGAATAGGAGCACTGTGGCAAGACACAAACATATTACGACTAAGTCGCGGTCAGGGAATACAGATTCTAGTGATAATTTTCGAGCAATGCTTAGGGTACATATCATGGCTCCAAATGACCCTATTGCTGAGGCGCAGACTACGCTACATTTGATGATCACTCACAAAACAGCCCTATACGGTTGACTGATGAAATTTAAATGAAACTGTTTCCAATAAAATAGGAATCCCAAACAAGAAGAAAACAATCCAAGAAATTATAATTTGCAGTAAGAAACATAAATTTTCCGAAAGGGATATTTATGTGTAATAATCATTAAAGTGCGTTTCTAGTCATCAGCAAATGCGTCGCTATGAAGTGTAATACATCCTTCTGAATCATTACGTTAATTAAAACCTATTTCAACAGCCGTAAGAACCTATCTGCAATGACTGGGTTGTCGAGTATGGCACCTTCTGTCAGCGTTGTCCACAGCCAAGTGTCAGGACCTATACGTGCTTGTTAAGAAGGAATTTACAATGATCCTGCCTATCCAATCAAGAAATGCTGTAAACGTATCGGGTCAATAATTCTGTAGGGAAAATACATGAACTTGAAAAAATATAAAATAACAGTGAACTGGGATACGATACAAACACGTGAGTTATACAGATGAGATCTCACAAATAATGTACACAAGCGCTTGTCATGTCGCCCATATAAACAGGCAGTGTTTGGTAAGAGTTGACTGCATCTGCTTGCATGTATTGCATCAAAAGTACCTAGAAATAAACATATGTAGTGGCTATTTTAGTTTGTACGGCGACTAAATTCATAGGACATGCTCCATAACATTATATTGACGCTAATTATTTATAGCTCTTACATACGCTGGGAAGCACTATTATTGCTAACATGTAATGATCGAAATGAAGTTTTATTATCGGTATGATCGTATAGGCTGATGGTGCCACACACGCAGATGTTCGTAATGGACATTTCAGCGTGACAACTTGGTCACACGAGAGCGCAATCCCAATAGGCATTATTATATTAAATAACAAAGTAGTTTAAAAATATTCTAAACACCTACTCATAAACTCCACACGCGAGGTGGTTTCTTCCAAAAGAGAAGTGGCAAGCAACTTCTGGAAATTTTCCGTCTCTATCAGGCTCTGCCAATAGTCTCTTTTCACCCTGCTCGCTGCTCAGTTCCGCGCTGACTTTTGATGTAGAGTATAATCCCAATTTTTACAATGTCTTGACGGTAAAGACACCGCGGTCCAATTACACACCATGACCTGTTGTGATGTTGATGTAACTGCCAAGTAACTAACTAATCTGTGACCCATGTGCTGCTAGCGAATATCCCTTTTGTGGATAAAGTCAGAATAGCAGCTAAAACTCAAATAATATCATGATGTTGTTGTATTTTGGTATATAGATATGTATTTGAATTCAATATTACGTTCGAACATATATTCTATAATGTGTGTAGATTAGTTTCGAATGAGGTGAGTTCATTCCCAAGCGTGGCTTGCTTCGTATGACCGAAGAAGCTAACGCTTCCGGGCATTTTGCCTACCTAGCCATTCAAGAGACTCGTCTGGTACAAGACAGACTTTTACTGATGGCTTACTCGCCCAACTAGATATGCAGCAAAGTGAGAAGCAGTGTCTTATGACACAACTAATGACTTATATCAGTTTCACCGAATCTTGCACTTCGGCTGTTCGTCATATCAATCGAACGCGTTGGTCATTAAATTTGCTTAAATTTGTTGTTGTTGCGACAAAATTAACTGCAGAGATTTCGTTGACTGTACAAAATTCTCATCATATCGTTCAAGCAGCTTCTACTTGCCAAACATATTTCCGCTGCAAAGTACATATATACAGAAGCGTTCATGAGTATTTGTAAACCTGGATTTCTGCCATCAATGGTTAATGCTTGGCTAAAGCGCTCGGGTGTTATTTAAACTCAAGTGATTGCTTTGTCAGGAGGACAACCTCCAGCAGGGACCCTGCCGCTTGATGGAAATTTTAATGTTACTAGACTGCCCGTGCTGTCAAAAATGACAGTAAAAAATTTGTGATGGCATTTCTTTATTTATTCATACTCGTACTTCCGTTGCTAATATGCTTTGAATGATACGCCAGAACGGCCAACTCAAATTGTCGTAAGAGATGAGTGCTCGCTGTTTCAATACATCTGAGCACACCAATAAAGATACAATTTTGATAGGCGTGATTCATGGCGTTTATTGGAGGTCATAGCAGCAGACGCTGCTGTCAGAAAAGCATATTTCGGCAAAAAGTAATGAAAAAAAGCTTTGTAGTTTTGTTACACGTGCGAATCAAGACGCGGTTTCATAATACCTCGCAGATCGTAATTGTAATTCAAAAGTTTCGTCTCATTGGGTGCATCAATTTTACAAGATTTAATGCGTCTGGGTGCATCATCGGCTTTGGCTTTGTGACAAAACCGAAACATACAAGTGCATCATCAAAATACCAAGTGCATCATGAGACCCTTTATACATCATCAAGATGCACTTTAGCTAACTTCACAGTTATAACAATAATAATCATTCATTATCGTCATTACCTCGCATACAGTGAATGAACCTAACGTGGATTTCACTATGCCTTATTATTTTAGAAGTTTGACGATATGGCACTGGTCAAGGATTATGAGACTAACAGGTTAACCCACGGGGCGGAGCCAAGCTGTAGTACATCATGGGAAATGGACTTGTGACGTCATAAAAACATAGTACGTTTATCAGTAGCTATTTTGCATTGTCTCTTTATCATTGCATTTGGACCTCCATAGTGTCCTACATGTTGTACAATCTTTATAGTTGTACTAAAGCATGTATCAAAGTATCTACAAACTTGTTTAGCTTTCAGAAAGATAAAATTTTTAAAGAACGTTGGTTAAAAGGCTTGCAAAAAAGCAGATTAGTTCAACCGGCAAATTCCCGCATGTATCAGAAGTGCTTTTAGAGCCAAGTTTATCGTCTTTAAAATGCAATAAATCAAGTGAGTTTTATCGAGAGTAATATGGCATTCTAAAGATGGATTTATATGAGTGAATACCGCAATGTTTTCGATTTATTTTCAACTTCTACCAATGATCTACAATCCTCTATAAATTCAAACCGATGCAACGAAAATTGGCTCACATGCGAGCGATTGAACGCCGAGGTAGAAAAACTGTAAACAAGATTTCTAAGAAAAACATTAAATGACCAAAGAAATAGTTCACTTTCCTCCGGCAAAGTAATATTAAAGCAAAAGTCTATATAAAATATGCAGAAGCCCTACAATTGCTCGGTAGATTTATAAAAAAAAACATCAGCTGCTATACGCTGCGCGCGTTACAACACAAAATTACAAATCGAACTTAAATCGCTCTTTTCTCAATATTTTCCAAATATAAGGCTATGTCCCCATAATCAATTGTTAAAATGTTAAAGCAGAAATAAAGCCATATTGCTAAGAGGAGGATTCAGCGATGATAGAAGAGACCATATGTTTAAATCAACACCCGTCACGGGTACGCGCATGCAACCATACTGCAGTGCGACAGATTTCGCAAGAGTTGCAGAGCATCGTGGGAGGAGCTTCAGTACAGGAAATGTATTAGGCAACCCACCTGATTCCTCATTGCGCCTCCATGCGGAGCAGTGCAGTGCTCCTGTGACCATGGATAATTTTAGCATTTTAAGATTTGCAAATTGCAATGCAGATTTACGCATTTTAGAATCACTTTTTATACACAAACTCAAACCGGTTTTACATAACAACAGTAGCTCTCATCCTTTGAAATTAGTAAATAGATAAGCTTTTAGTTCTTTCGACCATGAACGTACCTTTGTCTTAGACGAGCCATTTGAGTTAATTTTACTTATACTTCTTTATCTGTGTTTTCAGAACTGATGATGGAGCAGGTCTCCGAGACGTTTTATAGAATATAACTTCAATTTTAATCTTCGTCTTACAGAACATGACTTCAATTTCAATCTTCGTCTTTGCTTTTAAATTTTTAATAAATTTGCGACTCAAGCAACAAAATGACTTTCCTAACAGTATAGCAGTAGGGTGGCGTCCGACTCGCGCTAACTTGCAAAAAAATTACCTAACCGTATTCCCCATACATAAACTGTCTGACGGAATGATGTTGTCGAAACTGGAGAATGTTAAATCCCTTAGTTTTTCAATGATACGGTAGTTTTTATGACTAGGAGAGGCAGATATGTTAATGACGCGTGCGCGACGGCACAGCTTAGGCAAACATTTTACCTACACTCTCCGACCGGGTGAGTGCCTGTTACGGAAGAACAACCTAAATAATAATAAAATTTTATTATTCTGGGAGCTAAATAGTTCGTAGATCCCTTGATACATTATTTTGTGCAACTAAAGAGATTGTAGGACATGTAAGACACTCTGGAGGCCCAAATGAAATGATGAAGAAACAATGCAAAATAGCTACTGATAAACGTACTAAGTTTTTATGACGTCACAAGCCCATTTCATATGATGCAGTTCAGCTTGGCTCCGCCCCGTGGGTTAACCCGTTAGTCTCATAAACCTTGGGCAGTGATAGTGAGCAAAACAGGGCAAGATATCTGTGTAGCGAAGGAATGAAAAATCTCTCGCTGGCTGATTCGGATTCTCAATTCTCGGATTCTCACAGCGCTGGCTGCTCTTTTTCTTCCTTATTTGAATTTCAAAATTCTGATATTAAAGTAAAAGGAATACCTCGTTAGGTGTCCTTACTGTATGGAAGATAATACATGAGTAGTATCATTATAAATACGGTGGAGTTAGTTAAAGTGCATCCTGAAGATGCACTTAGCATATTTATGAAGCACATGTGTGCTTCGGTTTTGGGACAAAAATGCATGTAATTTAATGCCTCCAAGTGCATCAAGAGACGCCAAAATTTCTCTCAGTCAGCACAATCCTTCCTTCCATTAGATGATATAAGAAAAATATCAGTTCATATTACCAAGCAATGACGTATCACTGAATTTAATAAAACTCGCTCTCATATATCCAGTTTGCGTCATAACTCAACTTCAGAACACAGAAATTTTTGTTCTCAAGCGACAACTGTTTCGTCAAAGAAAGTAAATAGGCAAAACTCGTACAAGGCAGTCAGTCACTGAGCACTATGCACAGTGAATAAAACATTGCCAATTAAACAAACAATCAAACTTTACATTAATATTAACCATTACCGTTTTCAATGCAACCCTACAACATTGCAAGCACAAGCGCCTGCATGTGACTGCTGCGTGTGCAATAACATGTCGCGGCTAGCCAGATCTACCTACAAAACTTTCTCGTCGAAACCACCGAAGATACCACTCGTCTGCGCATGCCGTAACACTTCTCAGTTCAGTGTCATCAAGTTCTGTTATGGATTCCGAGCTCCTTGGTGATCCCTTGTTATGCGGCGTCTATATCACGGATTCCTGTCGCCACGGTTTTGTTCAGCTTGTGTTGCCATGGCCAAAGTGATTGAAATTCATCTATTTTTATTTGCCACAAACTGATCTATGCCTATTAAGATGACTTTATTTTTGACTGACAACAGTAAAACTATTTAAAACTAAACAGGTTTTATTAGCAAAAGACAATAGAAAAAAGGTAAATCTTCAAAGTTATCATCTTCGAACTGATCTTGAGCTGCAGAAATAAGATGCTTCAGCAGCAATGATTGGTGCCATTGTGACTTAGTGCAGGTGATGTTTGACCAAAATATCAATACACCAGTTCCTTTGAATAAAATGCATTCTCAGACATGAAATTTATCCAAATGCTGCACAGTATGGGTACGACACAGGCTTCCAGATACACTCCTCCTTTCTGCTTCGAATAAGAAAACTTCTTAATGCTCCAAAGGTATGAAATGGAGGCTCACGAGAAAATATTTAATCCAGTCTTTGGCAGCGGCTCATTGCCTACATATTTTTTTATAAAACTAAGTCAATCTAACGCATCTTTGGGGGGATAGCGATGGCATCTTTGCAAGTCTCCTGGACTCAACTCACGTGGGAGATGAAGCGCTCACTCCAGCATTTCGCCATTCGTCCACGATCTGTGGACTCGTGGCCGTGAGATTCTTTAACTGAAACCTCACGTACTAAGACCCGATCTCGGCGTTCACTTTTTGGTTTGGTCGCCCATGTGACATTCTTGCTTGAAGTCTGCATGTTGTTTTGAATGGTATTACAATTCTATCAACTGTAGCTCCTAACTCGATTTTCCCGTAACTATTTCTTTACGTATTACTCCTCTTTGCAAACAGCAACGATCACTAAACGTTTAGCTTTATACAAGTCGTTTCTGAAAATTAAAAATTAGTAAATTATAGCAAGTCTCTATCATTTTGCCCATGGTAACTTCTCATTGCTCCATGGTACCGCTGCTATACAGTGGATGGCAAACGGTCCATCTTCACTATGCTCTTATACAGGACTTGATTTATCTAAGAATTTCAAGTATTGTTTTCCCAGCTTAATTGAAAAACTTTTAGGGCTCGTTGTTGAGCCTTTTGTCTTTTACGAAGTACGAATAACTTCAGGTTAAAAAAAAAATTGACGTATTTTCAGCTTCATCCTTCGCAAAAACTTTTTTACAATGTATTATTACCTCCACCAAGGAGGTTAGGTTTCTGTTGAGATTGTCTACCTGTCTTTCTTCTGTCACCAAGATAACGCAAAAAGTTATGGACGGACCTTTACGAAATGTACAGGGATTGTTAAGCACGTTAAGAGTAACAGTTAATTAACTTTTGGTGAAGATCTATTCTACCGTTTGTTTCATTGGCTGCCTCATTTTGTAATACCATAATTTAAAAAGTTATGAACGGATTTTTATGAAATTTACATGAGCTGTTAGGTATACCACCAAGAGTAAATGACCAGATTTCTGTCATGACCTGTTTGTTCGGTTGTTCGTTTCTTTATCTCTGTGTTCGATTTTTGTTTGGTAGCAAAATAATTCAAAAAGTTCTGCAAGGACCTTTACGAAATTTACTGGAATTGCTAAAAATATTGGAAGACAAATGATCAAATTTTGGTGATGATCGGTCAGTCTGTTTGTGGTTTGACTAATGTTTGTCAGAAACATAACTCGAAAAGTTATGAGCAAACCTTGAAGAAAATTACAGAATTATAGGTTTTGAGTGCTGATAAAAATAAACCATAATTTCAAAATCGATTCCAATTTTTCATCAATGTTACCTTGTTTGGCGGAGGTATGCGCTCTCAGAGTGTTCTAGTTGCTAATAAACCTAATGAAAATTATGACAATGAAGAAATGCCGAGGAAAATTACTATATGCGTACAAATGAGTTCATTATAATTCTGCCGGTGAAGCATTTCAGAATATACCGACAGCATTTGGTCAAGGTAATGTTGAAATAAGAAGTACAAGAGATGGTTGCAGAACTATTCGGGAGATAATAGTCTTAAAAATAAACTAGGGTAGACCACGATTGCCTATCAGCCATGCTCAGCTGATTGTATTAATTGATCACAATCTAAGAACTTTGGTCCAGGAATTCCACAATCTAAGAGCTTTGGTCCAGAAACTCCATAAAAACTGAAAATAGTTCGCTTAAATCATTCTCGACAGCAGAAAAAGTAAAGAAACTCTTGTAAGTTAGTTTTGCAACACATGTTTACGTGCTATCTGTGTCTTTGAGTCCATATGCATGAAAGTTCTTCAACATTATTGGTATTGTGCTTTTAGCGTTTCTCCTGTAGTCGGTTCGCAGAGCAACCATTTCACTCTCTGATCATTTTGTTTCACATTTCTTTNTTTTTTTTTTTTTTTTTTTTTTTTTTTTTTTTTTTTTTTTTTTTTTTTTTTCAAGGGCAGCACCAAAGCGCTTGTCCCGGTAATTTTCACTTCTATGTCACCACTTTAGGAGCATGTATTTCTCCAATACATTAAATATTCCAAGTTCACTATTGATATTTCTCCCGTACATCTCACAGCAATGCTAGGCAATGTGCTAATTCGTTTAGTATAGCCGGTATTTTCCAATTAGGAAGTTCATATTTGTTGGGTGTAAGCTAAATGGAAGTCCGAAAAAAATCGCTTTTAGGCGTAGTTTCTGCTGTTTTTGGGCTGGAAGAAAATATATCTTTGCATAAAAACCGTGTCAAATGATAAATATGCAGAATTCAAAAGTAGATTGAAAAAAGTCATTCATAATATGGACAGAATTTTCATCAAATACATTACTTATTAACAATGCAGATGCGTTTTATGAATGTCCTTTACTGTGTTTTTTATGGGATACTGCAAAACGTCAAATAATCCAGAAAGTGTCAGAAGTTTTCTATTAGATAATTCACTATGACACCTTCAAGAGCTTTCTTGGTTACCTGATATTATGGACACATTCATCTGAGGGCAGCTCGGGCAACAGCCCTCAACTCTGGCATTTGAGAGAGAATTACTCGTATCTAAGGAAAGTTCGCAATTTAACAGTATACTTTAGAGTTGGAATTCACAGGAAGAAAATTTCTGGGAATTATTGCTATCAGCGCTGCAGTTGTACATAGTCGTATAATAAGTGAGCTTATGTGGCATCAGGAAGCGAAGAGCGTTACGGGAGGACTCACGTGAAATTAGCATCAAGCAATGACGTCATTATCGACGAATCTATGGCTGAACAGCCTAGGAGTATTCTAACTAATTTAACCATAAAAATCGTCTTAAATTGCGAAATTCATCTCTAGCGTATAAATAAATTAAGAGAACGTATACTAACTTGGCAATTATCTAAAGAAAATTGCAGTGCATGCTGGTGGAAACTTTCACAGCACTATCGCCGAATTTGGTCCCTTTTGGCGACCTGGTTTAACTTCTTTTTGTTAATTGAAGCCTTGTTTACACTTCATATTCAGTTCATAGCGCTCATCATAGAACATTTTATTCCTTACCAGCAAATATAGCACCAATATAGCAAATTCTGTACGCGAGAGAAACCACAGTAACAGTTAGCCTATTGCTCGAACTTCCTGCACTTGACGACAACATTTTACAGTATTTTGCAGCTCAAGTACCTGTCCGGTCATCAGCGGAAGATTGAATGAAATAAATCGACAAAATGCGGTGATATATTTAAGAAAACAACCTACGTAGGCCTGAGGTCCCACACTCAAATACATCGACTCGTCGATGTGATGTAAATTCGCTACGTGAGGTCAAAGCAAAGTTTCTTTTTAGTCCTATTGAGTCCTCCCGTTGCATTCTTTGCTGCTGTGTGACATTTTCGGCTTAGGATGTACTGTAGTAAATGTCCGGCTCCAGCGACGACCACCAAGGACACGAATTTCCATCTGGACTGATATTAAAGTAACCATTGTACTGGGTGTCGTGCATAGAACAGAACTGCGGCACTTGCGTTGGCCAGTTTTTGGCACAAGACCTGTGTTCTCAATGGAGCTGAAGTAGACCAGATACACAAGACCAACTTAAGTGCACAAATAGTACCACAGGAAAATGGGCATAGACGTATTTTTCCCGAACATCAGATTCACTTCTTCCAGAAGGTGCACTGAACACAAGTGAACCAGAACTTGTACTGCGCGACGCAAGCTCGCGAGATCTACGCAACCCTTACAAAGCGTTTCCGGTTCACTTATTTCATCTGACTGAAACCAAAACTCAGAAAACACGAGTTCTTCAGAAGTATTCCTCAGCCAAGGGATTACAGCAAGTCTCCTGCAAAACTATGTGAAACACGAGGAGCATTCGTGCAAACTACGAGACAGACGGCATTAGGTAAGATGAACTTAATCTTTCAACGTCCACGAGGACCATCTGGTCACCCTAAATATTTTGACTGGGACGTTAAAAGGTGAAAATGGCAAAAATATATTGCAAATCACAGCACTCTCTACTGAGGTGATCATCCTCATCGATAGCATTCCGTTTGTGTTCTATGAAAACTGGAACCAGGCAACTCCTGCGCGCTCCACAACCACATGACGAGCTCAACTCATGAACCAGTCTAGCTTTATACATATTTTTTATATATTAACTGGATTAAAAGTCAAATCAGCTCATCAAGGCACTCCACTACATTTCTATTAAAGAACAGTAACACTGGCTAATGTTGAGACAACAAAAATAATTAACTGGAACGGAACAAAATATGAAACACAACTCTAGATCTAAAGATTGATAGGTACACATCTGAACTCTAGAGCATTCCACGGGTCACAAATCTGAACACAGCCCATGCAGAACTTTCGAAATGAGAGCGTAAGATTTGTGGAACTGTACACTTTACAGCTGCGGTTGCTGCGATAACGGACTTACGATGGTTAGACCTGGAACACAAATGGGTGGGGCCACAGCACACTTAGATCAAATCAAGAGTACACTGAGATCCTGGAAAGGGGGACATCAGTATTGGAGCACTTCACAGTCTCGGACCTTTCGGCATGTATGGACCATAAGACCCGACATTCTGTACAAGCTCTGAAGTACATGTATTAAATTAAGGAGAGTGATATCAAAGAGATGCTTAACAGCAAACTTTAAGAAGCCATTAAACAGTACATTTCGAATGTATCCGCCCGCAATAAGCTTCTGATAATATTCTTATGCGTCTTATGAAGCGTGCCTACTGAATATGTAGATGAATTGCTGCTAGCGTGTGAATTAAAATTTTGTTACATAATTTCACTAATGACCTGACGTTAAGAACGAACGCATAGAGAAGTAATTCTGCCAGGTTGAATCGCTTATGTCCACCTACGTTTTCTACATCTTGCATTTTAGTTCATTATTTCACATGACCCGTTTGGTTACTGCTGCTTATAGCGTCTATAAAAACCTTATAAGTTCAAGAGTTGAAGTCCTTTGATTTTCCCCAGCTTATTCACAAGACAAGTTTTCGTTATGTTTCTTCTTGTTGCAAAACAACTAGCTAGTATACTGTACTTTCAGATAAGTATCGTACTTCGTTTGCCGAACACTATTTGATAACAGTGGAGAAATTAAGGATAGTCTTGAAGGAGCAACAGCGTCGCTAACTTTCATTTCACTTCACGTTAGGGTTTTGTGCGATGGAGGAAATCGCCAAATCTCTGTTATTCCTACCATTAGTGAACCTATAAATGATTGACCTGAGTTAGACGCATTGCAAGTACTGCAGAAGGAATCGAGGGAAATGCTCATTAGCTTTAAATTTGGCTGATGTTGTTAACATCCATGCAGACTTGCGTATGCCAGTGCTGTGAAGCATCCGTAAGACAGTCTTTAGCAGTGTGTTACTGGGAGCCCAGTAAGCAGTTATGCGTCATCTCATCTGCTAGTGAGACATACACTGTATAATTCATCCAGAGAGAGCAAACATATCCGCTCCAGCTTTCTGGCAGAAAAAGTGCTAAGTATTTGGTATTAAAAGGAAGATTTCAGATCTGCGCGTTGCATTTCTAGTAGAAGGTATAGTATTTCTCATACATTTCTTTTCTGTGTAATATGCATCAACTAAGTAGAACAGATAAGAAGTGCATAATAGACTTCACCCAGCCTACGGCACACGTAACGAAGTTGGTACTTTTAATTAGATTATTAGAGTCAGGCAAAAGTAATACTTGAGTTTGTACCATGGAATGAACAACAGTCCATTTATTACCAAGTCAATAGAGTGTAAAATGAGAAATTCTAGGAACCTTGATCTGACATTGCAGTTAGCACACCCTTGACGACAGTTACCGTAACGGAACTGTAAAGCTAAAATTATATTAAGAAAGTTTACTTAGGAAACATTGCAGCTGCTGCAATGGCCGTTATGACGTAGAGGTACAGCGCTAGGAAGGTTATTTTGTCTTTCATAGAGTAGTGGCTACGATGGTGATATCGCACATTGCGATTAAGATTATAAAACACGCAACTGCGATGTCACAAATTAACAACTATGAAATAAGTAGAATTTTGTTCGCTACTAGGTATACTAT
>LQNS02276926.1:1887448-1899694 GCA_001587735.2 Parhyale hawaiensis | reverse complement strand
CACTAGTATAGAGAACAAACAACAGCGGGCCAAGCACACTGTCCTGAGGGACGCCAGACACCACCCCGACTGAGGCGCTCAAAACGCCGTCAACAGACACACTCTGCGTTCGCTCAGAAACAAAATCGCGAATAATTTACAAAACCCTACCACCCACACCAATGGACTCCAGCTTGTATAATAGACCCCTGTGGTTAACTCCGCAGATTGTAAAAGGTGTGACACCGACAAGAGAGCGTCACAACAGCCCAAGCCAATTCTGTACGCAAACTGACCAGCAGGCAGCATCCCCGTAACCTCAGTAAAACGACCAAGTTTACCAGCAATCAACTTCTCGAACACCTTCGACAAAATGGGCTTCAGGGTAATGGGTCGATAGTTGGCCACATAGGGCGACACCGGACCCTTGGGAATATGAGTTATATTCCCAGTTCGCCAACAACGAGGAAAACTTCCTAACCGTATCAGGCGCCGGAAGATCACTGCAGGCTTGGAGGCAAGAACATCAGCCAGCTGCTTATAAAACAAAGGAAACATGCCCACCGGATCCACACCTCCATGCATATCAAGGCCTTCAAGCAGCACCCTGATTGCACCAGATCTGAAAGCCAAAGAGGTCAAGCAAGGTTCAGGATGGCATCCATGAGGTAATGCGATAACGTCTCTGCTCTGCTTCCCGTCGAAGTGAGCCGACAAAAGCTCCGCCCTTGCCAAGGGCTCAGTAATGATGCCCCCACCTGGACCAACAAGGGGCGGCAACGAAGGTGCAGCACCAAACACTGAACCCTTTAGCTCACTCCACCATCGATGTGGATGGTCAACACTCAGCAGAGACTCCCTGAAACGCTGCCTCAGACGACGCTGTGCCTCCTCATACACACGCCTAGCCTCGGCCCTACGATCAACATAGATCTGCCACAACGTGCTGTCACGCGAACGTCGCCATGTCCGATAAGCCGCTTGTTTAGCTTCGAAAGCTAACCGACACTGGTCGTCAAACCACGGCTTATCTCGAGACCTCACAAGAATGTGTGGCAAGTATCTACCTTGATTGAAGGCACCCTCCTAGTTAAACGGTGATGTAAGCAATCTTAGCGGTGCTGCTATTGCTATAGTGACGCCACACTAATTACATCGACTCAGTTAAAAAATCTGTCTAAAAGAAGCTACTTGAGTTTCAACAAGGTGCATGCCCATCATCGTCGTCACAAACAGTGCCAGCAATACCGAACACGGCTGCTCCAGACGGCTTTTCAGTACGTTAGAATAGAATAGAAACCCAAACCTACCGTCTGCGAGGGCCTCGATTTTGGGGAGCGTTGGAGGCTTGGCAGCCACGCCGTTTGTAATGGCAATGCTGGAGGGGGGCGGAGGCGGGGGCGGCAGGTCAGGGGGTAAGTCTGGCGGCAGTTCGGAGGGAGGAGGTGGTCCTTCCTCCAGCGGCTGTTCCTCCTCCTGTTCGTCGGGGGCCTGTGAATACATAATACACATGCCATGTCTTGTGTCCAGTTACTTCTTTCTACTTTTAATATATTGAAATGAAAGTGGGTGTCTTAACATCGTTCAGTGAACACAAACTAAAGAAAAATGCCAGCTAACTTCAAGTTTTTATTAAAATTAACTACATTACTACATGGTTCCCCGATAAGCCACAATACCAGTACGCAATTCCTTCAGTAACGTTTCCAAACCCGACACAGTAGAGAATTTCAAGCCGAAATAACTGCACGAGATAAGTGTTACTTTTTGAGTCCTGTAATACAGCAAGCAAAGTTATAAAATTAATATCGTTGAAATATTGAAGGGCATGGATGCCAGCAAGTGAAGCAAACGCACCGCCCTTCTATCTACTGATGATGACCAGTTTCTACCGTTTATTGCAAAAGCTTCCACCAATGAGGAAGGAAATAATTATGAGTACGTGCGTCATCATCATAATAATGTCCTTAAAACTACCAGCCGTGTTTTTACTTACCGTAAGGCATACGCATTCGAGCACATCCGTACCCACTCCATTACAACAAAAGGTTACGCGCTGCACAAGCAACTACTGCATGTTGTCAGCATACGGGCTCTACTTCATAATTATGTGGTAGCTAAATTCTGACGCTTCTAATTTTAAGACAACCGCAGTACCTTAGCGATGCCAGCATATTGTGTATAATAAAATATAGCAAAGTTTAACCCTATAAGGACCGCAGTCCTCCCTACGACGTTTCTAATAATGCTATTTGGACGAGACACCGACATGTTAGTTGATTTTTATAGGGTTATCTTTTGGCCAAAAGGAATTGGTGGAGTCAGGACGGCCGTGTATTGGCCTTAAGACCTCGCTCGCTACCGTGGCAGCTATGGTAATAAAAGACAAAGGTGCAGTTGCCTCTCTCTTTCTCTCTCTCAAACGATGGGCGTGTGAACAAAACCTATGTTGAATAAGGTATATTCTCCAAATGTCGTTTAGAGTAGGTACAAGTATTATCTGTGGACATGATAACAACAAAACTTCCAATGGTTCAGATATTATTCTCAGTGCTCGTGATCTATGGATAAGCTTTACCATATCAACCAAGCTAGATCTGTTTATTCAGTGCTGGTAGTTACTACTGCTGTCTGCTGCAGTGATCATATCGCTCTTTCCCAAGCTAGTACTAAAAAGTCTTAACTAGCGGCAAAAAAAAATATTTATGTAAAATGGCAGCTCATTCATCAGTCTCATGAAAGTAGAGATACTTGGTTATGGCTTCATTGTTCAAATCTGACAATGATTGTAAACAAGAACGAGTCAAGATGCTCAGTAACATATACGGCCCTGATATGCCAGCAATGCTCGTAATTTTTTGTGAAATGTTTACAAGTGAAAAAGAATTAGACAGCTAAATTCACTTTTCATAGATGCTAGGAGCAATCGAGTTGTTAAAAATACATGACAGATGTTTCGATATCGCATTACAGTTCTTCGAGTTACACTCATGAGTTGAATTAAATTTTTGTTAAGAGGTGAGCACTCTCCCTTTGATCATTAGAGATTAGTTGTTGCAAAAGCGGCACAGATCCATCCATTGTATTTTGATCCCCTGCAAGGTATCGTGTGGATGTGACAGAGCAGTAAACGCTACGAAAGTATCACCACTCGTCACTGGAAGCGGCAAGTTGAGCAAAAGCCTCATAGCGTTCGCACACACGAGCGTCTAGCCATCCCACCGAGCTACAGATTCGGTAGCTCAGAATCAGCCTATTCACTGAGCTGCTCTCAGACCTGCACCCAGCCGTCACGCAAAATATTAAACAAACTCTCACACGTCTTGTCTTTTAAAATACTTAGCAATCCTACAGCATGGTGGAGCCCATATGTTCCAAAATTCGAGGCTTTTACTCAGTGCACCAAGCAAAGCGCCGAGAAGAGGATCACTGTCGAACGTACGTACCTAAGTACTACCTCGTGTTGCATACCGGTATCTCCTAAGACCCAAAATAGTGTAATGCTGCTATAGGCACGTCACTTGCATCAGGTGGGAGTCGAGTTCGGCATACATGGCATGAGACAGAAGAACAGGTCTACATCGTGAGTGTTCCAACAGTTAGTTTTCTCTGTCAGTCATTCTCTCGATCTCCTAGCTACAAATCACGAAACTAAAGAACTAAACAAGGAATAAAGTTCACAAATTCTTTAGGTATATATTTGCTTATCATACAGGCATAAAACAGGCAACCAACTAACTATAAAGTTTTGCCTAGTATACATATTACAATAAACTTAAGAACCAAGAAATACTGCTACACGACTACAATGTCATCTTTTTATACGTTTCACTTCTCCATTATACAGTATAGTCATCCTACAGCAACAGCTACATGCCCACCCAAGAAATTAGCGAAAATAGTAGGGAACTGTGAGGGGAGCGACACCCCCACAGCCAAGCATCAACTGGACTAGCCGTACTGTAGAGGGCACAACGAAATGTATACAGTTTGAATATACGATGTTACTCACAGCTCTGTAGTTGTGAGACGTGAAAGATAAAATGCTCTGAAGGTCTCCAGAGGAAAGGAAGAGCTCCCGACCATGAACAAACTGCAAACACCGGCAGCCGGACGGAATCAAAACATCGTTACACTCCATCCAAATAATGGAATATCAACTCCATGATTATGGGCAATTGCTGTTAACCTCAGTATCAATACAAGCGAAATGTCTACGCAATAAAGTCTTCCACATACTGGTAAAACTTTTTGCTCAATTGAGGTAAAATCTTCAATAGCTACGCAAATGGCATTAGAAATGCAAACGAACTTCTGGTTAACATGTTTCGATGCCTCGTACTCAAGGAGGTTTTATAGAAAGGAGGGAGCCAAGAGACTCGTCCGTGAAGCTCAAGTTTCCTGTGTGGCTTTCCGGTGGGGCTGCTGCCAGTCGCCGTATGCATAAATCTCATATTAGTACATCAGTTTGTTCTTTGTTTATCCCGCGTCACTTCCACCAATGAGATTAATGTGTGTTCGTCCGCAACAGTCACCGGGAGCCAGAGATATTCACTACCAGAAACGCGTCACAGCTACGCCGGAATGGTTGGAACGCTGGCTGGCCTAACTAAAAGCGGCAGGGCTCCCTCCTCCTTGCTCTTATTTCTAAGAGTGGGCACCTACACCGTGGCAGCAGCCTTATTGCACTTTGCATTCGTTTATTTCGCAAGTTGCATGCTATGACAGCTTTACACATAACAATTCGCTATGTAACGTCCCTATCGGTAGTTAACAACATCACCTCAGAAAGAAACTGCGAACGTGTAAGAGCAAAACATTTACGGAACATATCACAATTCACTAAATTCTTCTCTTAATTAGAGCATTAGTCCAACCACCTCAAAAGGCTAAAAAGAACTTAAATTTCCCCTCTGACTGTTGGATCTATAACATAAGGTGACTTCTGTGCAATGCGTGGTACACATAGAGAGAAACCGATGACTAGATGTAAAGTGCATTGCAAGCCGTTGCCGTCATATGATGTAACTTGTACTCATGAGGTATTTCAGCGGATACCTTAACAGTCAGTGTGATGCAGAGAGAAGAAACTGTGCGCCCAGTATTATATTCGGCAGTCCACGAAGCCCGATTGCTCCTTTTATGGTGGTGAAATATGCTTTTCTGAAGCATAATTTGAACAGTATAATTATATATACAGAAAAGATGCGATGAGGCTCTATAAAATCACTGCTAACTACATAGAGCACTCTGAGAGCGTATACCTCTGCCAAGCAAGGCAACGGTAACGAAAAATTCAAATTGGCTCTGAAACTCTGATTTCCTCTTTGTCAGAACCAAATTTTGGTCACTTGTTCTCGTTGACAGTAATAACAACTACTGTAATATATTGAAGATCCGTCGATTAGTTTTTGAGTTATGTTATGACAAACATTTTGACAAACAATAGGAAATTCACAAACGGAAAAACTGATCGGTACCAAAATTTGGTCATTTATATTTTTCAACACATTTAACCATTTCTACAAATTTCATAAATATCCGGTTATAACTTTCTGAGTTTTGTTGCTGAAAAACATTGTGACAAAAAGTGAAACACACAGACAGACAAAGGAATCATCACCAAAATTTCATCAATTATGTGTTCTAATATTTCTAACAGTGTCTGTGAATTTCATACAGATCCATTCATAACTTTTCGAGTAAAACTGCTAACAAACGTAAAATCAAGCACAGAGACAATCAAACGGACAAACAGATTATCACAAAAAGTTGGTCAGTTATTCTTTGTTATGTACCTAACAACTCATGTAAATTATTAAATATCCGTCCATAATTTTTTCGATTTATCGTAATAAGAAAAAAGAGGCAGACAAACAAACAAACAGCTTGACTGATCTCCACCAAAAGCTAATAACCTGTTCCCCCTAACATGCCTAACAATCCCTGTGAACTTTGTAAAGATCCGTCCATAACTTTTTGAGTTATCTTGGTAACAGACAAAGAGAAAAACAAACATGCAAACTCGACAAACACATCACTTAACTCTCGGAGGTGCTGTAATTATGCCTTTTTTTGTTTTTTTATGTCCATAAGGGTGGGGTGGACAAGCAATTCACCACATTTTAGCATTTAACATAGAGATGAACAATTTAAAAATGCACTGCCGTGACTCAAATGCTTCCTCCTCAATGAGTAATAATGTCACCAAACAAAGCATTCATGTATGAATTCTTAGAATGAACACTGCCACTAAATCTGATCGGTCAGTTTCTATTTCGTGTCAAAAACAATGCAAGTGAGTGTAGGCACTTTGTCAATATGAAAGTCGTCCTTCTAGTTCTTAACCTAAATGCTAAAAGCAAGTCATGAATGTTCAAAAATATTTTGTTGCTTTGGCACATCGTCAAGGCACATACAAGTTCATGGACATGGCACTTGAGTATTGATTAACACCTGTGCCATATATTATGGTGCACTCTACGCGTACAGCTACTGGTGCAGCCGGATTTCCAACAGTAAGATGAGCGCGGAAGGCAGTAATTAAGATCAACAGTGAGGATTATCTGCCTGGTAACACGAAAACTGCCGCAAAGTAAGTTGGAAAACTTCCAATAAAGAGCGTATGTACTGACATGAACCTGCGGACTTGGAGCATACTCGACATACACTTGCACACAGACGCGTTACCATGAGCTGGATAGTATGCTGCCTGGCAAAGCCACTATCATGCATAATCTGAACACACATACGTACATGTATCGTTCCCATCCCGTGCCAAACAACTCATAACTGCTAAGTTTCATTAACTGCAGCTGAAAGGTCTGTATCTTTGCCGATCTATTTAGAAAGCTAAGTGTCAGCATCTGGTGGTCTGTTGTAAAGTACCAGTCTAGTGGCTTAGCCTACCACTTACAGACGGAGTGGTAGTAGCATGTGACAGAAATCCGCTTGACGTTCTTCTTGCTCCACCAAAAGATTTTTGAGACCAACGTCGAAAGATGCCGTTGGTAGCATAGGAATGTCATCCTAAAAGCTTGCTATTTTTCTCCGCGCGAAAGTTATTTGAAAGAAATTCTCAACATCTATCTTCGCCAGTGCTGTTGTTTGTATTTGTGATAACAAGAAATATCACTTCAGCGAGAACTGGCAATTATCTGGCTAGGTTTCGCTACGTTACTTCAGGCAGCGTATGCTCCTGAACGCACTGGTCACTCTTCATCTCGAACTCCTCTAGTGCACAATATTACAGACGGTTTAAGGAAGCAAAATGAACGTTTCGCTTTGCTGCCGTTAATAATAACAATAGCCTTTGAAGTCCTAAAGAGACATATCAGTTACATAGGACTGACGCAGCGAGTAACCGATCACGGGGAATCGGCGCTCTGCAGGGCGGACCTGGTCTGCGTGAACTTAACATACGTAAGTATAACAGCATAAGTAATCTTTAGTGGCGTCAAGTCTAATGAATAAGACTTATCCGCGACCGTAATAGCCAAATGGGAACGTTGGCACAGATTGCAATGGTAACAACATATGAGTACACATCATTGCCAGCGCTGCAACATTGACGTCTCTGTAAAGGACGTGTGTTATTCTCTACACTTGGAATAAAGGCAGGTCAGACAGTGGTCATTCGGTGGTAGTTGAGACAGGGCAATCACAAGGTCGCAGTGACGTCACCCCACTTACACGTCTGCTTGTGCTCTTTGTTCCAGATGCCTGCTAGCTAAGTTAAAGGTATTAAGTCAACCTGACCGCAATCCCCTAGTTCGAAATCCACAAGCACTGGTTAGTGCGACACATAGATGCCCGCTGGCCCCACAGGATTGCACGGCCGCAGTCGACTAGAGACTATCAGAGCTATGGCGTTAGAGATGGAAGGCTCATGCGAGAACTGCGAAAGTGCGACCATTCCAATTTCTGGTGAGAGTCAGTACTCCCGCAGTAGCGTCTGAATGCCGGAGATGCTGACTCAATAAACCAACCACCTAAAAATCCAACTGTCTGGCAAAGAGGCCCTATCTTTAATTATTATTATTATTATTTCAGCGAGTGCGATGCTGATACTCTAACATTCTGCCACTGCAAAATTGAGAAGCAACTCACTGCGGCTAATACAAAGACAATTGAAGTTTCTTCAATATAACTGCTAATGGTAGCAACACACGAGATCTCGGTGCGACACAGAGACTTTCATCGGCAACATCAACCTAAACATTGGTATTGGCATTTTGAGAGTCCAATACAGGCCAATATAATATCTGACCACAGGAATACATAGTTAAATATGCTTAATAATTTCCGGCTAATGAATTATGATGCACTGATAGATTTTGATAATGCAGTTAAGCTCTACATCCTCACTCGAAAACAAATACTGATTCGCAGAGCAAAGGAGCCTAAGGTCTTCGCACACACTAGTATGTAGTGAGCTGTAGTGCGAAAGGTAAGTTAGTAACAGTGCACGAGCGGCACTGATATATCCAAGAGAAAATACACATTTCCTGTGTTTATTAACAAGACACAGAACATCTTACAGCATCTGATGTATTTTTGGCACTGATGTGTAGGGGGCTGTGAGCAAGCAGAAGCCGCCATCACAACAAAGACATGTCGTAAATACTAACACCGCTAAGAGCGAGTCTAACTTTAAGCTGCCAATAGAGAAGCTAGGCTAGAAAAGAAGCACTAGACTAAACTAAGTATGAGGCACTACTATCAATAGCAAGCGAAATATACACAGCTACGGTTATACTGTAGGCATGTACGTAATTCTTGGCACCGAGTTAGAACTTTCGTTTGGTTACATCACCACAAGGAAAAAACTTTGTGGCACACAGGAGGACATCTTATACAACGAAGACAGCATTGGTTATCTTGAGGTAAAAATATAGAAATTGGCAACTACTGTCTGAATTCCGAACATCAAACTGTGCACAAGAGAAAAATCAGCACAGGAAAGCTGTGTGCAGAAAAAGCTTTATTTTTCTATTTAGGTAGTTTTAGAAGGCATTTCTACGTACGCGAGGTGGTGATGTAGGTGATGGTGGAAAGGGCAGGAAATAAAACAATTTAATTAAAATCCAGCTAACTTGGTCAGCTGTTAAAGTAACATGGGCAGAAATTCTCCCGTGAAAGTTAACTTCACGCAAAGGGACTCAAAGCAGTCAGACGGTTCAGGTTGGTACACCCTCTGCAGCATCACTTCTCTCGAGAGTGTCCCTAACTCTAATTGATCAAGCGAAATGCACTATCATATATTGTTGTGGCGTGGTAGTCCACAGTAGAACGCACGTCCATAGTAGAGGTTGTTCTTCAACATATATTACTCCAGTAGATTTTTGGAACCACATGCACTATAGAACATTTTGCATTGACAGTGCAAATCTAAACATGAACCATGCATATAATACGAAAATGTAGCGCTTATTACACTTTAGTTGCAGCTTTAGTCCCTTGTGTGAAGTTAGCCACGTACACAGTTCAGAATACTTAACCACAATTTTATGACGAGCAAAGGACTCGGAGTTGCCGATTCGCACAGCAGGACCTGCATCACCCCAAAAAATTGCAATGCTCAATTGTCGTTTCTACTCTGTCCATTTTATCAAGGCAGTTTGGGCGGGGTCAAACCCAAGTAAAGGTTTGCGGTCTAGTGTCACCAACGAGCCATTCGACAAGCCTTAAACTTCAGTCAATCCATTACAAGAAGTTCCTCGAACATTTACATTAGCCCACGATAACGATAATCACTGGCTGAAGCAATAATTCATTGTGATTCTTTTTTGTGTGAGCTGTTCAGTATCTCAAGTTGTTACGCAAATTCACGCGTGCCAGTCTCTGAGTATCAGGTATAGCATGCTAGTTATATTGTGACCAATAGTAAATACAATGTGCATATGTCTTTCCGTAGATTTATTTCAATTTCAGATCGCGCTGCCAAATTCAGAAGATTCTAGGAAGTTCTTATACAATAAACAGCATTATTAGAGAACAGAAGCAACTTCTTTTGTACGTTCTGCAAATGAATAATTTTACTTACTGCAAACTTCATTTGTAGAAGCATAGAAGAAAATATATAGGTCGGAAAATAGATATATATACTTGTATTATGCAAAGAGCCTAATATGAAAAAGTGAATTACAAAAACTCTTTCAATAAGTACTCATATTCACACAGGACATTAGTATGGCATGCATGTGTTTTTCTTCTAGGTAAACAAGTTCTGTCGCACTGCTAC
Organism: Parhyale hawaiensis; assembly: GCA_001587735.2. NCBI lineage: Eukaryota > Metazoa > Arthropoda > Malacostraca > Amphipoda > Hyalidae > Parhyale > Parhyale hawaiensis. The sequence goes on along the minus strand of LQNS02276926.1, from coordinate 1,889,472 downwards.
GGTCGGATATTGTTTCAGGCTTCCAAGACTGCCTGTCACAAACGTGTCACTACGGATGGCTGTTTCTCCCTAATTTCATAACTTCATTACCAAAAAAAAATTCCACATGTTCTCAATTCGATTGAGGTCTGGACTCTGAAAGGGCCACAATATAAGAAGGATATTCTCATACAAGCAAAATTGCTAGCCGGTATTTGCGGTATGACAGAAGCATTATCGTGCATGAAGTTTGGTTCAGCAATGCATTATATCCGCATGGCTGGAACCACATACGGCTGAAAAGCATTTTTGTACTTTGTAGAATGCACTGGACCATGCAACATGATCAGGGACTCTATAGCAGTGACAGGGAAAGTTCTAAGTACCATCAACGCTTCCGCTACTAAATCCGACAGATTGATTTTTTTAACTTAGGTAGCAAGCTTCCACCTAGGCGTCAGCTCACATACTCCCTGCCAACGGGTCCGACCAAGTTGAATTCATTCTCGTCATTGAAATATACTCTCGACCATGTATCGTAAGTCCATTAACGCCTTCCATGGTGAAGCCAAGTCTTGCTTTCTGGTTCTTCTAGCTGATGCGTGGTTTGACACCATGACAGCTTGTATTAAGACCAACATCACGCAGATGACGAGATACAGTCATCCGGCAGACACTCATACGATACTCACGATTTACTTGAAGCGCAATGGCAGCTGTAATTTCAGAACGGTCATTCATCAGTGAGACAGAACCTACGCATCACCCGAACTCGGCGTGTATATAACTTACGGAAGCGCCCTCTTTTTCCTTGGAGATACAGACGAGCCAGTATTAGAGTGATGACATTTTATTATTTGACGAATTACACTCTTTGATTTGCTTATGTCTAGCAATAACAGCAAATGTTTTTCCTTGCGTCTTCAGTAAGATTATCTGCAGCCTGAAGGCTTTATAAATTTTTAATTCACAAGTCACAATGAGAAGCAAAATATTTGACTGTTTTGGAAGCTCATTTGAGTCATTCTTTGATTTGTGCACCCGAAATTGCTCAGCTACACATACTTTCGGATGTATCTTTTCCTCATTTGCTTTGCCAAGTTAAATATGCCGCGTGCGGAAGGATTTGTTTGAAGCGTGCAATGTTAATCTTTCACAGAGAACAGGGATATAATAAATAAAATATTTCACTCTTTCTCTTCCGTGCTGTAGTTTTGTTCATTATTGTACGCTTTTAAAACTAAAGGTCCCTGAGGCCTCTGTTGGAATTCAAAGATTCATGTCTGTCTCGACCGGATCTAATTGGTTCGTCAGGGCTCTACTTGTAAGCTTAAGGATTCGTCCCTGAACCAAAGGTTCCATGTTTCAGCATATAAAAACAGGATCTGAGATTTTTTAGGCTTATATTAACTTCAGAGATCCGGTTGATCCAGATTTGAAGCTCGGTAGATGAATTCCTTTATTCCAGCAGACTCCGTCCAGCCCGAGTTTCACAAAGGACATCAAGCGGTCCTCAACTCTAAAATGTTCTTCCGAAAAGCGTTCAAAGGCTCGATAGAGAACCTTTGGAGCTTCAAATTTATACCGAGATCTACAACCTCTGAATAATGTGTGTGGAAGCTGTAGTTCTAAGAGTGTACGCTATGTAGTTAATGCTATCTAGCAATCAACTGAATATTATTAAATTGATAAGGTTTTATTCTTTTTCCAAAGTTTTCCATTTCTACCTTACGCATTTCCGATACATACGTCTGTTACACACTATGTAGAGAATTGTAGTTTGTAAAGCTAATGTTTCTAGCAGATACCTCTACAAGCCACAGTACAATAACCTAAACGCAATGCAGCACATTTAAGAAATAAAGTGGTGGCAATAATGATAGCACATTCTGAAATTTTATAATAAGTTTAAAAATACTGCATCAATATAGTTGAAATTTTAACTGAATAATGTTACTTTAACTAGTTACCGATTCCTTATAATCATTATTGTATTCGTTGTCTTTTCAAAATTTTACCACAAAAATAATAGTTTGTGGGTGCAA
>LQNS02276926.1:1849207-1875253 GCA_001587735.2 Parhyale hawaiensis | reverse complement strand
TTTCAGAGTATGCATCAGAGTGCAACACCATCACTGAGCATCACCCTTCGTCCCTCCCACTGTGGCCTGTGACCTGCCACGCCATTGGCTGCCTTGAGACTGTACTTGCTGAAAGGTTCAGGGAAAAAAATTCGCTGCCCGGGCGTGTAGTTTTAATAATAATGATTTATGGGCATAAGATGTCGCTCGTTAATAAAAAAGAACCGATGATTTCTGGAATACGCCGATATATTTAGGGCAAAGACGATACTCCGACGTAGCTGACAGCGACAGCAACTCGAAACCGATATGGTTAATAATTCAAAACAGCCAAAGAGCAAGTCTACCACAGAAATGCAGATAATACAAAATTACTGCTTAACATCACAGCAAACTACTGCAGTACAATCAAGGAATCAAGGAGAAAATGTCAGTGGTTTAATGTACGACAAGATACAACAATGGTAAACTGGAATGTTTATGAAGTACTAGTGGACCTGCGCGTGAAAAAAAATTCATGCAATAACCGATATGTTTGCTATCTTCTCTAACTTGCCGTTTCCACATTTTTCCGCTCACGCTTATTAGCAGCTTTTATTCCCTTCTGTAAGCTATTTGCTTCAAGTTTTTCTTGTCACTGTGTCGCATAGCCGCTTCATCTCTCTCCATTGGTAGCACGTCTTCGTTCTTGAGACTGTAGTCGTCTCGTTCTTCTTTTACGTTACCAATCCTCTTTCTTAATTAAACGGGCGTCTTCCAAAGTAAAATCTTGAGTAAAACTCTGTAATGAACTCGAATGCAACTCCAGTTAGCTTATATGTAATGTGAGTGCACCGTATCCATGATACTGTCTTCCATACTCAAATATCTGCTTCACTGAAGTGCTGATATTTTAGCCTATGAAGCTAAATCTGCTCCCTCAGAGAAAGAAATAGTTGCCTACTGCGCGTGAAATACTTGTCTACTCCCCGACGGTCGTGGGTGCTCCGTTGATCATGTTCCCAATTTATACGTCATGACCTGAGAGAAAAAAGTTAAGAATCGACTCCAGAAGTTGCATATATATTGTTCCGATTTCAAGAAGTGTTTCAAGCAAGAAGTGCATTCAGATAAAGGGAAAAGGATCCCACTTTCGCCATCTTCTGCAACCTGGTCATCGATCTCTATGAAAACGTAACTTAATTACAAAATCTTCAAACTGGCCTAATTTTCGCCTATCTGTTCCTTAGGAGCGGACATGAAATAAATAAATACAGGATTACTGAAATTGCAAAACAGTGCAAGTTTCGTGGTACATTTTAGTATTCCGCAATTATCGAACTTTCCATTCAGTACCGAACTTTTCCCTCAAGTAAACTGGAGTCCGTTCGGAAGCTCACTACCCGCTGCTACAGTGTTTACTGATATACAAGCTGCACCTGATGCAGCTCTCCGAAGAGACACAATGCCCAGCGCCGTCCGCGGACACACAGGGCTATAGAGCTCACACACAGCCGGCTTGCGCTTCGCTGCAGTAAGCTGTACTTATTGATGAAATGATATTCAAAACATATTACAGAGATAAGCCTCAACTGGCTCTACTAGCGTTATATTATAAACTGTTAGTTAATCATATGCATGTGTTTTACTCTGTTATGCTGACATGAAGTGCTAGACTAGAATGTCCGACTGAATTAATGAGTAGGCTATTTAAGTGGCACTGGGCCCGCTGGGCTGAAGCAAGCGTTCATTCTGAGCTTGAGTGGCTTTAGTTCAGACTATTAATGTACAGTGCCGAAGTTTGGACCCTAAGGCTCTGAACTACAGCTTCACTTTTCCTGAGATAAGCATTTTTTTATATCTTTAGAGAAGCTGACAGTTAGTAATATGTGGTTAATATGTAGCATGTACCTCGCCACAGATAGATAAAAAAGTTTACTCATCTCAGTTCCCATTCGACGCATTCCCTTGAAGCAATCAACAATCGTAAGAGCTTGTAATATCTGTTATATCAAATTGAATTAGGTACTGGACTTTATCCAGAGCAATAATATCACGTCACAAGCAGGGTAAATTAAATAGTTTTGAGAGCATAAGTTTTTCTGTTCAACCTTTAGCTAACGAAAATAGCTGGGTATGATGTAGGGTGAAGTTACAACAATGGTTAGCCTTTTAGCATGAGACAACTTTACCAAAACCGATTAGCCATTCAATGCGTATCCCGGTAAGTATTAGATAACATCCAACAAACTTGTCAATTGGTGACTCAGATTCTTGTACTGTGAGTGCAATATGTCAATTGGTCGAATGAAACCTTGATGGAACCTAAGGTATGTTGCCCTACTGCACGGGATACTGAAAGGTAGGCAGATAAGCATCACGATTACTCCCGGAACGTATACACATGAACCGTCAGGAAAGTAGAGAGGATCCAATGGACAAGTTGTCTGTAGAGCCCCAAGGCGATCATTTGTACAGGATGTCCACATACTGTTTCATTACTGTGTTTGATGTCTACACACAGCAGCTTATTCTGTAGAGAACGTTTAAAATGCAGCTACAGCATCGGAAGTACATACTGTGTAGTGCTGAAGGCTATACAGACACCTTGTGCATCACAGGCTGGTCGAACACAACGCATCTCCACCCGCAGGCACGAGGCGTAGGAACAGAGACTGAGGAGGTCAACAGCCCCAAACTCACCTGCACGTCGTAGTCCACCGAAGAGAAGGAAATATTCTGCACCAGAGGCGGAGCGGCCTGTTCTTCTGCTGTGGGCGGCGGAGGTGGCAGGGATTCTCCTTCCTCCAGTTCAATGTAATTTTGTGGTATAAAACCAACCTAAGAAAAGAATTGAACAGAGTTATTAATGATGAAACGCACTTGAGAGCATACTAGAAGTGCATTGAATACAACGAGGCTATTGACATTTTGTTAAGCATTGCACACAAAATGCCACATCGATCATTCCTCTATACGGCGCAAAGCCACTGAACTGTTCTTGCTTCGTAATGCACCGTATTGCTTCTTCGCTTTTCTTCTGACGAGAATGTTAGCTTCATTAATCGTAGAGTGTGCTGATACAAGGTCATAGTACTTTCTTCCCATCAGAGCCAACACTTGTTATGAACACCCCTTATGAGGGACTCACTACACACTACCACTAGCTCCCTCTGGCTCTTGTGTCACGCCTTCGCTAGTGCGCACTTGACTCATATTCAGTAATTGCTATTAAGCCCATGTCAGAAGCATCATGCCAGTTGTGTGCTGCACGCCACCACGCCCAACGAATTTCTACCAAAATGTAATCAGTAAATAAGTGACCACACAAGGCCAGCAAGGGAGAGGTGCTTAGACTAAATTATATTTCACAGCATAAATGCAGCAGCTACTGACAACCTCTTTGATCATCGGAATGTTGATGTCTCGCAACTGTACCTTCCTATGAGCTTCTCTAAGTTGAGGCTCTGTAGTAAAGTGATTAAGTGAACAATGTCATTTCAACAAATTAATAAACGTACTGTTGCACTCACCTCCCCTTTATAGTTTCTGGCGCTCACCCAACCGTCTCCGTCTCCTTCACCCAGCAGTTCCAATTCTTCGTTCTCCATGAAGCTCAACTCATCCGGATTTTGACCCTGAAGTTTAAGAATAATTTAAAAGAATCGCTCACAATACCTTTATTTCCCCCAGCACTCGATAAAAGTTCAAGCTCAGTAATGAATGCGAGGCTTAGGGTAAAAAATTAATTGCCATGATTAGAGTATTTGTGTTGTAAGAACATTTGATGAAAATCGAAATATGATATCAATTCTAAAAAGTAGGTTTTCAATTTGAGCAGACTCAGAGAGTTGGTTACATAGTGCTAACACAACGTATCCGAAACAATATTTCAGCTTCCAATTATGTATTGACGAACAGAGTTATGAATAACATTCACGGTATGGCTGCACAGTGCAACACTCACGGTATAGGCATACAGTGCGATGCACTTCACCCCCGCCTGCACAGGCACTTGGGGTGCAGGCTCGGCCACTCCTTCGTCATACTGAGGTTCTGCAGCCGGCGCCGCTGCCACGTCTTCATCTCCCCAGTCCACGTTGACGGGGTCCACAGGATCCCATGTCGCAAAACTTTCTTGTGGCGCTGCACATTACACGCACACTGCTGTCATTCTAGCCACAGAGAACTCTACGCTGTAGAAAATTAATATTAGTAGCTGCCAGGAAGTTTCCGGCAGCTCATTGGCCGGGTACGTGACCTTCTGTTAATCACGGCGGAGACTAATTAGTGGTTCCATCAATAAATGAAACGGAATAGCATTTATATCTCATATGGATGATGTGTCCAAGAAGGTTAGGGCACAGCACCCTCAGGTTTTCAGTATTAATGCTAGCTTAAGAATAACACTAAACATTAACATAAAAGCAAGTTGGCATCTAGTCTGTTGAGAGTCATTGGCACACTGCCTACATATTATTAATGCGATGATAAGAGAAACGTCGGCTACACAGAGTTGACGTGAAAAAGCTTTTTTGAGAGTGTGAAACACAGTTTGCAGAAAACAATAGGCTAGTGTAAGATGACGCAGCAAACTAGTAAACACTTCGTTTATAAAGCTTCCAAAATAGGATGAAAAGTGGAGCGAAAAATTTTGAAGATCTAGACTAGTTAGCCATTTTATCAAGAGTGAGAGAGAAACGGGCATGTATTACAAAGAGTGAAAACATTTAGAGTTTAAAGACATAGTGCAGTTAGAATTACAGTGCACATCTCGATGTTAACATGACTAGAGCACTCTGAGAGTGCATACCTCCGGCAAGTAAGGCAACGGTAACAGAAATTCAAATTGGTGTTGAGACCATGATTTTCTTTGTAGCAACACCAAAATCTAATCATTTGTGCCTGTTGATAATATTAACACCTTCTACAATATTCTTGAAGATCCACTCATTACTTGTGGAGTTATGCTACTAACAAAAATTATGACAAACATAAATCAAACATTCAAACGAACCCTCCGATCTGCACCAAAATATAATCATTTATGTCTTTTAACATTACTGACAATTCCTGAAAACTTCATAAAGATCCATTGAGAGCTTTTAAGTTATTGCGCTAACAAGCACTAAAGCAAACACAGCAACAAACACACGAACGAACAAACAGATCATCACAAAAATTTGATCATTTACTCATCGCAATAAACCTAACAACTCATGTAAATTTCATAAGAATCCATTCATGAGTTTTTGCGTTATGGCATTGACAAAAATGAGACAGACAAACAAATAACTGGATGAACGGATTTTCACCAAAAGTTAATCATCTGTTCCTCCTAACATTCTTAACCATCCCTGTAAATTTCATCAAAATCCGTCCATAGCTTTGTTTCATGATAGACAAACAGAATAACACACATACAAACCCGATGAAAACATAAATTTCTTGGCAGAGGTAATAATAATAATAACTAGAGCAATCTGCCAGCGCATAGCTCCGCCGAACAAGGCAACGGTTACGAAAAATTCAAATTGGTTCTGAGGTCATAATCTTTTTTTTATCAACACTAAATCTGATCATTTGTGCCCTTCAACAGTGTCACAGTTTCAGTAATTTTTTTAAGGATCAGTTTATAATTTCTTGAGTAATGCTGCTTAACAAACATTCTGGCAAATGAAAAACACAGACAACTTCAGTCAGAGTGGACAGAGTTTGAATTTTGATCCCACTGTTTGGTGATCCTTTTGGGAAGAGCTTGAGACGGGGTCGGTTTCGAACCCACGTCATTGAGACTTGTAACTTGGAGGTAGCACTTTAATCAAAAGCGCCATCAACGTTCTTTTTACCCTAAAGGCAAAAAGGTCATTCGTATTCAACAAACTATTTTCACTCAAAATTCACACTGGCATTGTTTCTAAATCATTCGCTGACAGCTAATTCGGTATATACTATATCCAGTTTTCTTTCGTGCAATGAATAGGTTTTATTTGGACTTATCATCATATGTGTATCTGTTTTCAGAGAGGAAACGTTTTCAGCATTTCCTGTGTCTTCATTTTCATTTGATAAAACAGTTCGTTTTAAAACAGGTTTAGCAACAAGTTTTGATCATTAAGACACTGCTTTAACATTTAGTAAATAAATATATTATGTATTTAAGAAGTGCCCAAATAATGCGGCATTAATGGCACCACTATCGGTGCTGAGGACATAATTAATATATTACAGTCAACAGCACACTAATATAGAACTACTGGGCCTGGAATTTAATAGATTTGCGGGGAATTTCCCGTTAACAGGCCTATCAGCAGACACTTCTCGTGATATCACAGAAACACTGCAGGAATCTTCGTCGTGAGACAGAGCAAATTATTTCTAATTTCTCACTGTTGAATTGCTTAGCTGTTTTATAGTGTATAACATAGGCAATAATCATAACGGCGGTGCATTTGTTCACGTCAGCTCTAACATTTACAGAATCCTAGTGTATCAAGAACACGCTCATTGCGCAGTTAATGGCACCTAGAGGCACAGCAGTCCACAGAATATTAGTATGTAGAACACAACCATACTAGGTAAGCGTAATGTGTCCACTGGGAAATGGTTAAAGATAAGCTTGTGGTACGGAAAAGCATCTAAAAGAGAATAGCCTTATCGTGATAAAATGCAATCAATTTTGAATAAAATTGAATGCTTTGAAAGACAGTAAAGTGTTTCTCCATTTCTCATCGAACAATTGGCAGATTAAACCTATTCCCTCATGTGTAATACTGTTCAGTTCCTACCAAGTGGCTAAAATGAGTTTCAAAATATCGGGTCTCACCAGAACTTCCAATGTGCAAGAATTTTACATGAGAATACATTATAAATATCGGTGAATTTCACAAGTTTAAACTTTAAAAATATATCACTGGTTGCCATTAAAAGAATATTATTAGAGCAAAATTTAACGTTTAAAATAAACTTGAGTGTACCATTGATAATCGTCCTTATGGGTCTCGTATGTTTTTCTGTTGTTCCTCCCCAGATTATGATCCCATATATCAGTGGTGAATGCAGCGATGAGTAAATAGTAGGAAGCCACTACCACTTCTCTTGGCAGGTAATTTGACGCCACGTAAATTGTTCTTTTTGTCGTGCAGAGACTATCATAGAGAACTGATATACGGCATCAAAAATTTGCGATTGTCGTCTATGGTCACTCTTAGGTACCTGAAAACATTCACTCATCTTAATACTACTCCAGTAAAACGTACAACCGGTAAATGATCAATTTTAACAGCACCTGTGTTTCGGAGCCAATCTAATAGCATTTACCCACAGCGACAAATCATCGAGCTTCTATAATTTCTGAATGACAATAGGGCACATACTACGAACACGGCTTTAGGTTTTTGCCTTATAGTTGTATTACGTGTTTGCAAGGAGCACAGCTAGAACAATGAAATCTAACAGGTAGCTTTAAGCTACAGTGCATTGCAAATAATTAAGTAGCAGTATATCCAAAACCGTAGTTGACAAGTTAAATTTAACGAAAATATAATAACTAGAGCACTCTGAGAGTGCGTACCTCTGCCAAGCAAGACAGCGGTAACGAAAAACTCTATCATTTTCTTTGTATCGACACCAAAATTTAATCACTTGTGCCTTTTGATAGCATAAGCAGTGTCTGTACTCTTCTTGGAGATCCGTTCACAGTCTTTGGAGTTATGCTGCTAAGAAACATTTTAACAAACATAGGTCAAAGACACAAACGGACCAACCGATCATCACAAAAATTTCGTCAATTATGTCTTTTAGCATTACTACTAATTTCTGAAAATTTCATAAAGATCCGTAAATAATGTTTGAGTTATTGCGCTATAAAAATTTTTAACAAACATAAGTCAAACACACAAACGGACTTACTAATCATCACCAAAATTCAGTCAATAGTGTTTTTTAACATTTCTAACATTTTCTAAAAATTTCATAAAGATCCATCCATAATTTCTTGAATTATTGCGATAACAAACATAAAAACAAACACAGCGACAAACAAACGATCAAACTGACTAATCATCACAAAAATGTAATCATTTACTATTTGTAATATACACAACTTATGTGAATTTCATGAAAATCCGTCCATTACTTTTTAAGTTATGGTACTAACAAAAAATTGGCAGACTAACAAACAAACGGATGGATTTATCTTCACCAAAGTTAATCATCTGTTCCTCCTAACACACCTAACAACCCATGTAAGTTTCGCCAAAATCCGTCCATAACTTTTTGAGTTATTTTGATAACAGGCAAAATAACAGACAAACAAAGCGACAGACAGACAGACAAACTCGATGAAAACATAGCCTCCTTGGCAGAGGTAACTATGGATTGAAGAAGTACTGTGTTCAAAATGTCTAGCCATGTAGTGGCAGAGGGAGGTAATAGTACATCTGCATATACTTTCGAAATTAAATGTGGCCGACTTTCAAGATAAAGTTATCATCATATACTGTGCTGATATAATCGCAGATAAGTACAAGTTGTCACAAGCTTTTTCGTAGTCACAGGTTTGCACACGAACCATACTCGAAGCTCAAAAATCGGAAACGCTGTTATAGCACCGCGCCCTGTCCATTTGCCCAATGATCTAACTCTGATGGCCTAAGCAACAAACGCAAGATGCGTATCGTGCCGCTTCACAATGCATCGACAAATCGTTGAACGGCGAAAGAAGAAGAACTCAGAGTGTCTCCTCTCATGCGACATACCATCGAGTGGCGCAAGAAGAACTACCTATACACTCACACAGAGTCATCTCGCACGCGACCAACCTTCGTTCTGCTGCAAGCTTGTGTCGGTGGCCTGTCTCTCCAGCTGCGCGTTGTTGCGGTCGTCGGTAGCGTTTTCTTCGTACTCCGCGGCGTTGGTCTCAGCCTAGGGACAGAGTTAGGTCATGGCAGAGTTGGGGCTGCAAAACTGTAATATGTCATTGTGTCATATCGGCCTAGTCTTGAGGACTGTTTTTGTCACTACAGTGAACACAACCGAACGAGTTCGTTTAAAGTTAGTAACCTCACCTCTTCTCTGACAGACAGTGAAGAACCGGAACGGCTGAGCGTGGCATCCATGTCCACCGCCAGACTGTCGCTGTCCACACTCTTGCTGTAGTCCTCCACCTCCACTGTAACAGCTCTCATTTACAATACTGAATTCATTTTCGTTGGTCGAAATTCACTTTCAAACTAAATAACGAAAATAAGAACACCTTTTGTCGATAAGTGTTGTGCAACACTTCGAGCTTTTCGTTCAGTTCTAGTCGCCGCATATTCACCTGGACTTTGATAAAGTGGGACGCATCGAAAGCAACGAAATTATGGCAAACCATAGGAGCTTCGCTGCCAGGAGCTCGGACGTATCTTGCTGGAAGACACAAGGCTCCAATGGCAGCTCATCAAAATACATTGAGGTGCCTGAAGGGCTTCAGTGACGCCCTGATCGCAGGAACGTCCGGCAAATATGATGATGGTATCAATTGTCACCCCTGAAGTAACGGGCAAGAACTCATTCAACAACATCGAGTCGGTGATCTTACCCGTACGTCAGCGAAATCGCATAGGCAAATAATAGCAACAGCACCCTCCACAAATTCAATTTCTGCGACCTTAAATAGTAAATCAACTATAACCTGCTTCATCTTCATAGAGGCAGCTTTTACAGGCATTATTTTCTGCATCCCGCCTACCGTAGCCTTTCAGCATTTGTAAACTCAACTCAATCGCTGTAGTTATTCGCCTGGCACCCTTGGCTTCCAAGACTTCTCTAGCCTTAATAACAAATATTTGTGTGTGCCAGGCAGTGATACAAGTGGCTGACAGAGAACCAAAACATTGGTTTCGTCTCCTCTTCGGGCCCAGCCACTCTCCGTTATTTAACTAATCTTGAATATCCGCTCACCGTGCTTGGTTGCGGCACTGTACCTTGCGGCTACACATTTTGCTGAACCCATGTATTAATGTTAAAAGTACTGTAACAAAATTCAATCCCAGAATTGCAGGTAATGAAAAATAATAGGGCCGAAAACATTTCTTAGGCCAGTCACACCATAAATTAGAGCACTCTGAGAGCGCATACCTCCGCTACGAGAGGCAACGGTTACGAAAAAATAAAATTGGTTCTGAGACCATGATTTTCTTTGTATCATCACCAAAATGTAATTATTTGTGCCCTTTAACAGTGTTAACAGATTCTGTAATTTTTTTGGAGATCCGTTGGTAACTTTTTTGAGTTATTTTGCTAACAAACATTATGGCAAGCATGAGTCAAACATACAAACGAACCAACCGATCTGCACCAAAATTTAATAATCTACAGTATGTCTTTTAACATTGCTAACAATTCCTATAAATTTCATAAAGATCCATTCATTATCTTGTTGAGTTATTGTGCTAAAAAAACAGTGACAAACGAACGAACAAATGGATCATTACAAAAACTTGGTCATTTACTCTTCGTAATATACCTAACAATTCATTTAAATTTCATAAAAATCCGTCCATAACTTTTTGAGTTATGGTATTGAGAAAAAATGAGGCAAACAAACAAACGGATAGACGGATCTTCACCAAAAAGTTAATCATCTGTTCCTCTCAACATACCTAACAACCCCTGTATATTTCATCCAAATCCGTCCATAACTTTTTTTTGAGTTATCTCGGTGACAGACAAAATAACAGAAAGACAAAGCTGATGAAAGCATAACCTCCTTGGCGGAGGTAAATTTGAATGAACGAGGTATTTAGAATACGTTCTGCTATCCACGTGTCAGTTATTCTACAAAATCCCTCAATTACACTCGAATAATAGATACTGTAATATTGTCACGTGTATTTTCAAATTATTTCTCACTATGTTCATTCATATGTTACAGAATCAGCACGTCAAATATAGAAGCAGAGCATTAGAATTACATGCATGCCTTGTTCATGTTTACGGTGATGACGCTCCGCCGAAGATTGCGTACNATTTCTCACTATGTTCATTCATATGTTACAGAATCAGCACGTCAAATATAGAAGCAGAGCATTAGAATTACATGCATGCCTTGTTCATGTTTACGGTGATGACGCTCCGCCGAAGATTGCGTACGTGGCGCTCGTAATTTATGCAAATCGCAGGGATCTCCGATTTACAATGTCGAAAGTTGGTGAGCACGGCCAATTTTTCATCGACCGAACATAGGCATCCTTTCCCTTAGTTCAAGACTTACAGCAGCATTCATACTATGACGTTGCATTTTTACTACTGCAAATAGCTCAAAACCACCCATATCAGGGGCATGGTACTTACACATCCTGTTGACAATATAAAGGAGAATAAGCACACAATTTTTAGGTTATTATACAAAACAATGAAGAATTCATGAAAAATATTACAAAACAGGAATATTTTTTAAAGTCATCTTTGAAAGAGCGCCCGAGAAAAGATGGTCATCACGCAATCAGACATAAGGCGACAGGTAAAGAAATGTTTTCTGATTTAAAAAACCTGCAAAAAAAAAAACTTTGCATCATCCGGATGATCGTCGTCAGAGTGGCTAAAGTTAACCCTCGGATGAAAAGGTAAGACTTGCGAAAGCATTTTACAACAGAAGGAGCGTTAGTTCGAGTACAGCCTCTAGTGAATGTGCAAGACGCACAGTGACACAGATGACGTCGTTACGGGACCCCGATGATGAAGCAGATCCAGTGAAAAGCTAAACTAAAGTTTGCCAGGGAACATGTCGATAAAGACAACATGTTTTGGATCCGCTTTGTGGTGAGATGATTCAAGAAGGAGTTGTCCGGCCACACTTTTATGGAGTATGTCTGGAGAAGAGTCTAAAAGCTACACAGCTTCCCGAGAAACATCATTCATTGAGGGAAGCATTGCATAGTGGAGGATCCATGACGTTATTTAGTTGCTTCTCTGTATCTGGAGTAGGTACGCTTCTCAGCACAGAAGGAACTATAAAAAATGAAAATTCAAGAGGAAAACTTGAAGAAAATGACTGGAATTTTTTTTTTTTTTTTTTTTTTTGAGAGAGAGAGAGAGGAATGGGGTGATTCTATAGCGACCACGACTCAATGAACGGACTAAATTGGCAAGCGAATTGTTGACAGTGCCAAGATTTATGTTTTAGAATGAATATAGTAGTCATAAGATCTTAGGCAATTGAAGGAAGTAAATGTATTCACATTCTTGCAAGACGCTCAGATAATAAGAACGAGCTGGAACCTATATGCTCGCCCAAATGGGCCTAAATTTCATTTAAATTTTTTATTATATATATAAAATATTTGAAAATTACAAGCATTTGATGCATGTTGTTCAGCAGAAAGGGCACAAAATTGATTATTTGTTATGAAAATCTGTTTGGTATGAATGCCTTTTGATGCCACGCTTTTCTAATAATGTTTGGGATTTCTCTTTTTATTACCTGGAGCCCAAATTTGATTGCCTCTGTCCATTTATAATGTTGGAAATATGTGCAAGTGTCAGTACCGCGGCGTCGCTGGTTTTAAGGTACAGCGAAAAAATCAACATTGAGGTACGAGTCCTTTTGCTGGCACTGTGGCAAGAAGCATGGATAAGACAAACCGCGCGAAGTTCTGTGTAGACAACCAAGACATGAAGTGGGTTTAGTTACTAGGCCCGCCAAATATTTGTTTCGTATCATTACTGCTGGGGCCGGTTAGCTTATATCCACAGCACGAACCAGTGTTAGTGGGTTTCCCAGTGGAGAGTACAGTCAATGTTGACTTTACCTGTATCACTGCTCGTCAGCCGTTGAAGTTCAACTCATAGAAGCTTAGTTCGAAGAACATTTACAGTGCCTAGACATAAGTATTTGCACAATTCTATTTTTATGTATTTTAAAAAAATTAGGGACTGCTTTAGGATAATTAATACAGGAAGTTTATATAACATATATATATATAATAGAATATTTAAAAAGAACAGTCGAATGTGCACTGATAACAAGAAAATTTAACACAAGTAAAAGTAATGAGGGACAAAAGTATTTGACCAAAATAAATATGATGTTGAATCTTTGATATTTCATAGTATAATTGGAATAAATTAGTTTGGAAATTATTCTAAAACGTTCGCGAAACGTCTCAAAACAAATGCAATGTAAACAAACCACAGCCGGCGCAATCATTGCCTCTCTAGACCTCGTTGAAGTCGCGCACACTCTCACTACAATGCCCAAAGTAAAGAAATCCCTGAAGCTACTCGTAAACGGATAATGCAACTGCGTTGTGAAAGATTAACTTATAGAGTAATAGCAGAACGTGTCAATGTTCCTTTTTCAACGGTTTGAGCAATAGTCCGCAAGCATCAAGTGACTGGGGCGGTCTTCAGCCTGCCATGAGCTGGAGCTCCGCGTAAGATCATGGGTCGTCCTCGGCGCTACATGCTACGTAAGGTGACGAATGACCCCATTACAACTCGTGCTGACCTTCAGAGTGAACAGGCGTCTCAGGGATTGCATGTCAGCAAGAAAACTATTGTTAGGGAATTGCACCGTACTGGCATTCATTCTTACACTCCTCGCAAAACTCCTCTTCTTACAGCAAAACATGTCAAGAGCCGCTTAACATTTGCCAAAGACCACCTGGACAAAGGAAATGAGTTTTGGGNCATCATGGTGTGGGGTTGCTTTACTGCCCATGGTGTTGGGGATCTTCATATCATTGATGGCAAGATGAATAGTTTCATGTACAGGGAGATATTAGAGAAGAAGATGCTTCTAAGTGCCAAAAAATTCGACGGACGGCGCAGGTGGACCTTCCAACAAGACAACGACCCCAAGCATAGGCCTACTGCCAAATTAACGAAAGAATGGTTTCAAAAGAAGAAAATAAATGTTCTTCCATAGCCTAGCCAATCACCGGACCTTAATCGAATAGAAAATTTGTGGCATCTTTTTAAATCTGGTGTCCACAAACGGTGTCCCAAAAACTTTACTGAACTAAAGGTTATCTGCATGGAAGAATGTAAAAAATAGCATCAAGTGAATGTGAAAAGTTAATTTCCAGCTATAACAACCGTCTCCATGCTGCTATTGCCAATAACGGTCACGCCACCAAGTACTAATGTCATATTTTTTTTGTCGAATACTTTAGTCCCTCATTACTTTTGCTTGTGTTAAATTTTCTCGTTATAAGTGCACATTTGACTGTTCTGTTTAAATATTCTATTATATATATGTTATATAAACTTCCCGTATTAATTATCCTAATGCAGTCCCTAAATTCTTTAAAATACATAAAAAATAGAGTTGTGCAAATACTTATGTCTAGGCACTGTATCTGCCTTAAGCACTATTAACCATATCATATCTTAGCACCAAATGGTTACCAGTCTTACCTCCTCCGTCTCTTAATACCTCCACTCTCGCCTCAGCCTTGGCCTTCTCAGTCTCAGCCCGTCGAATTATCTGCTTGAGTTCCTCAATACGCGCCTCAGGGTCGCCCACGGACGAGCCATCCTCAGGTTTGCCTCCAGACTGGAGCTTTTGGATACGACGGTAGCAGTCTCTTATGACCTGAACAGGTGCAGGTAACTATTAGCAGTAATGGAGGTAGCTTCCTTTTTTGTCATTGCCCGTTTCAATTGCTTTTTTTTTCATCTGTTGTTTAGTATCAGCTGCTCTTAATTGGGTTACAAAACTTATTCAGCTTTAACTAATATTTAAACCTTTCAATCAACGTAAAATTTACTACGGTACATGGTAGAGCATACCCTAGATTTTGTTGAAATTGCAGGCTTGGCCAGGTAATTATCTCGTGATATATCAAGTTCACAATATTTATCCCTAAGTTCTGGCCGTAACTATAGGTGCTCGTGTCATCTATTGATTGCTGACAGAGTATATATATATATGTAGGTACAGCACTAGCATCGAGGCGTAATGCTTTGAGATTAAATTGTGCGCTCAACGTCTTAGTGGACATCGAAACAGATAAAGAGTATGGAATACCCTCACATGTTACCAACTGCAAATACTAACGAAATGTTCTCCTTGGAAGAAAGCTTATAGGTAAACTAGAGCACTCTGAGAGCGCATACCTCCGCCAAGTGAGGCAACGGTAGCAAAAAATTCAAATTGGCTCTGAAACCATAATTTTGTTGTATAAACTCCAATATCTAATCATTTGTGCCTTTTGCTAGTAGTAACAGCTTGTGCAATTTTCTTGAAGATCCATTCATAACGTTTTGAGTTATACTGTTAACAAACGTTATGACAAACATGAGTCAAACATACAAACGAACAAACCGATCTCCACCAAAATTTAATCATTTATGTCTTTTAACATTACTAACATCCTCTATTAATTTCATAAAGATCCATTCATTATTTTTTTAGTTATTGTGCTAACAAGCATAAAATGAATAACAGTGACAAACGAACGGACGAACAAACGGATCATACCAAAATTTGATCATTTACTCTTTGTTATATACCTAACAACTCATGTTAATGTCATCAAAATCCATTCATAACTTTTTGAGTTATGGCATTGAGAAAAATGAGGCAGACAAACAAACAAACGGATGGCCATATCTTCACCAAAAGTTAATCATCTGTTCCTCCTAACATACCTAACAATCCCTGTAAATTTCATTCAAATCGGTTCATAACTTTTTGAGTTATCTTGATGGCAAACAGGCAAACAAATAGACAGACAAACACGACGAAAACAACCTCCTGGGCGGAGGTAATATGTACTGGATATAGTAGCGGTCGTCTCTGGGGCTTCAACACAATATTAAGTGCCAATATTTTATATTCATACCTTAACTTCTTTTGTTATTCTTCCGACGCATTTCTTCCCCTCTGCTTCCAGCATTTCTCTATTGTTGGCGTCGATGACTGTTATTTTACCAACTATATCTTCATCCGATGGATCGAAGTCGTAATGAACGTTTTGACCGAGCATTGGGTAGAAAGTGAGATAGCAGCGTAAGTTGTACCCCCTCGTGATCTGGTGGAAGAGAAATTCCATAAATAAGGCACACTGCGCACGGTACTAGGAAGTTTGCCGCTGTACGGCATGTCATGCGGTCGGTCCATCACATCGTTCTACATCGCTTCGGCCTTAACGACCAGAGTTGCAGTGTCTGTGTTGGGGTCGCAGCTATTCGGAGCCATGGAGCCGAAGACAGAAACCCACTGGTTCTGAGAGTCGTAACAAACTTAATAGTTAGAGAGTTATGATTTTACTTAGAACCCAGAGTCGTGAGGAGCGGCAGATTATGTGTGCACGAATTCGGCGTCAGACAACGGCTAATTAAAGAAAGGAGAGTCAGAGTCGGAGCTCTTAACCAGCGACTCCGCAACTGATCCCAACCCTAGACGCTCGCATGGACAACAGAAATATTTCCTATTATTGTTGTCATATTCTTAGTCTTACCACAAAACCCACACTGCACGACGTGATCCAAACCATAAGAGATAACTTTGCTGAACAATTTCAGTGAGGAGGCCGTCCTTTTGCATGAGTATACAGTATTATACTTCATACTCACAAACAATACTTCTTATTAGTCAGATAACTCATGTGTATCTCAGCTTCAAAGCACGAACAAAACCTGAAAAATCTGTTGGACAGAACTGAACCTAGTATTGTATTATAGGTATTGTAGTGAATAGTTTTAGCCTTCCTCTGCTCTACAATGATGATCTAACAGAGGAAAAAATAAGGGACATGCAGCGTGTTGATAGAAACGTGGAATCTATGCATGGAAGAAAAAAAAGAATAGAGCGTCGTCAGTATGAAAGTCGAAGGAAGCAAAGTGAGCGCAAAGGAAAGACGTCCCTAAGGCCTTGGTACGGCTGAACATGGCCTACTATATTATACTTTATAGAAGGCCATGGGCTGAAGTAACCTATGGCATCCCACTGGGGCGATGCTCCTCTGAACATAGGGTGGATAAATTTACCTACCGTAACCCTATGGCCTATGGCGTATCGTGTGTCCCCTGAGGGGAGAACTGCATTCATAACTTGTTAATATTCTGAGGTCGCAGCACAATGAGGAATGGAACACGGCTTGAGACGGGCCTCCTTTCGTTGGGAGAACCACTTCGGTTGAAACACAGTACAGCAGGCTTTGTGGATTCTCTTCCGCAAATTCTAAGGCCATTTGTACTTCGTCTCTAGTCGTCTCCTAAAATGGCTTAGTTTTCCCTGATAGAGAATTTGCTGCACGTGAGGAACACGAAGCTCTACTCAATTTTTTCGCCGCCGCACTCTCAGGATAATCTCCAAAATTCAAGTCATGATTTTTATAGAATACTTTCCGGAGTCTAACTTCATTATAAGTTCAGTTTTGTGTACAGAAGTCAACATTTTGTAGTCACAGTGTCGTTGACATAATTTAAAAAAAAATATGTAGCTTGAGAAGTACTCCAATAGCGTGCACCTACGCCAAGAAGCACTATGCTATCGACAATTTCACAATGGTCCAGAGGGCAGTATTTCCTCCCACTGTCACCTAAATTGAATCATCTAGCTCTCACAAAATTCCCAACAGCTTTTTAAACATCTTAAAATTTCAGTTCATAACTTTCTAAATTCTGTTGCTGAAAGACGGAAAAAGAAATAGAGAGACAAACAAACAGATTGACGGATCATCACCGGGGTCGGTGGCACTGTTCATTCTAGTTATTTCACGGCAGTGGCAGATATTACTTTACAGTAGACATCAATTGTCTGCTTTAGTTTCTGCTTTTCCTTTGTTTATTTGGAGCTGTAGTTCTACTTCGCCATTCATAGTTTTCAGTTATACCCTTTTTGCATGTCCAAAATAATCCTATGGACCCCAAAGAGCCATGTTTGGGCTTGTTATTGCAGTGCCCGATGCATTTAACTTTATTATAAAAATTTAACTTGTCGAAATGGAGCTGTTTTATTGAGCTCTATTCATGATCGAATTATCGACTAATTCACTACTTAGTGAATTATCTGCTTATTGGATTTATTGTTATGTCTCTTCTAGACTTGATTTACCTAGCTTAAGCAATTCATTAAATTTAAAATTAAATTTCTGTTACAATAAATTTTCATTGGGCTGAACCCTGTATTCATACCAAGCAGAGTTAATTTGTTATGTGGGTTGTTCTTGGCCCCATTGTATTCCAAAGGAAAAAATCTATGTACAGAGGTATAGCACAGTCTAGTACAGATTGGGTTAACGGGAACTAAAAGCTAAGGTGAAGTGATACTGTATAGTAACTTTTCATATGAAAAACTGCATATAGCTGAAATTGAAATTTTGAAAACGTGAACGAAATAAGCAGAAGGAAAACTACGTACTAATTTTTTACTCTAACATAATCTTTAAAGTTTGCCACCGGTTTTGAGGTTCCAATCTAAGCGATTCCTCCTAACTCGCGTCTCTTCATGCGTTAGATTTTTCGTCTCTGTTGCCTGTAAATGGTTCTAGAAGCAGCGAGTCAATTCATGTCTTTCGTTACAACATATTTCGTCCAACATATTCTGTGTGAAATCAATTTTCAGAATAATTCACGCTCGTTATGCTCCGAATAAATCTATCTTCGCTGTGAAATAGAGCAATACAATTGAACCTATAAGCAATACTATAAAGTCACTTTGAAACTGGATCGCAGCTGTCTCTAAATTAGGAAGTGGGTCTCACTTTCATAAGCACTACAGCTGAAATTACGAGCAGCAGCAGCATCCCTTGGGCATTCGGAAGGAAAAGTACACCGGCCTACCGTTAGACACAACAAGAAGAAACTTTGTGCAGCAGTATAACGGAAGATAATTCTCCTGTATATGAACGATTGTGAAGCTAAAAAATAAAAGAGCTGGTGTATTTGTTTCTTTTCCTCTATTTCATATCAATATAACTACAACATAACACGTATTGATGCTGGCTGTTATTGGAAGCAATGGCAGGTAAACATAAAAATATTTTTTCGTACTTGCATTGCATCACAGAATTACAGAACAGGTGTTGGAGCCGTATTATGAAATCTAGAGAATTACACTGCATTGTATCAACTTCTCCTCGCTCAGCAAATTTTACTGAACCAACGATGACGGCATACCAAAAATGTAGCTGAAGGAAAACTCCATGAAGTAGTGTACACATGGCCAACTTGGAGACATGTCTTCCTAAAATGAGTAAACCTCTACAATTAGATACTCTAAAGTATCGCTAGTGAGATTTGGGTGCCAACTACGCCACTGCTATCTTGCTAGATGTAGGTACACTAAAAAGGTAGTACTGTATTAGTATAATCCACTCAGAATTTTAGGTTCCCCACAGCAATTCTTCCTCCTACTAGTTACTGGGGGCTCCAAACCAAGCAGGTTTCATAGAAGGAAGAATCACAACCACATTTCTCTGTATTGGCCAGGGAAATTTGTTCTTCCATAAGTGCTTCTTCCTACCAATCTCAGGCTTCCAGCCATTTGTGCAGCCTATCAGGGACTCATTATTGGCTGAATGTTCAGCTTCCGATCTCCGTAGCCGTTGCTACTTTCTTCTAATAGACCACGAAGACATAGAATAAAAAATATCGAACCGTCTTATGGCTGGACATTAGCATATTCCAAAACAAGATAAGCCACACAAGAACCTGTAGGCACTCTAACGTACATCCAGCGAGCTACTTACAGTCTGTGCCTGGTCTCTGATCTTGGTATAGGACACCTGGGCGGCGGAGCAGGTGAGTAGTTCGGTTCGTCCCAGCAACGTGAGATATTCTGCCACTTTATCGTACATGTCGCATTCCATTGTCTGCAAGGCAGAAGACAGCGCTTATGGATATACTAACACTCTTCCATTGACGAATCGAAGTCACGTTCCGTTACGAGACGGTTTGTACACAGGTAAAGACTGAGGTGCGTAGCATTTAATGTGCTTCGATCAGCGAGGTTATTGAAAGTAACTTGTGGTAACCAGCTTGCAGAGCTATTATACTAGCTTGGAAGTGTGTTATTAAAAAATGAGACACAGATGCGGCATCATGTTTAGACGCTGATGCTGAATAATGTGGCAACATCACCATTTAATAGTGCTGCACTGCGGTATCGGGCAAGTCACACGTACAACATACTTTCCGATCCGGTGCCATTCATAGCAACATGATGTATACGTACACCGCAACAGTACTTGACTCCTAGGTCTGACGCTGGCGGCCAAAAGTCGGTAACGGAAAAATCGGATTTTCTCAAGAGCTATTAGGAAAATAAATATGAAATTAAGAGCATTACAACTTTTCGCCCTATCTAATACTGAAGAAACAAAATTCAAGGTACCCAAAATTTTTCTTGCGAAGAATGTATCTTGGATACGGCGGGGACGCACTTGGGCACTTGCCTGCATGACCGTGTCTGGACATATTCATAATAGCTCTTGAGAAAATCCCATTTTTCCGATTTTGGCCGGCAGCGTCAGAGGCCACTTGGACCTAAGAGTCAAGTACTGTTGCGGTCAATGTCCGGTCCATAATAAGCTCTTGAACATGTTCATGTCTCAACGACTGTAGGTGAAGTACGCTTAAAGCTGTACCGTACAACCACTTTGTTGCGTAATAACATTATGAAGTTTACCTAGCAGGGCGGGGCATTTTGGTGGCCTTCTCACCGCACAAACATTTTCTGAAGACTTTATTATCGGCGATCTAGCCCCAATTACTGTAGGCTCTAAAGTGAGTGGCCCTGTGAACCCTTCAGCTATTTCAGTAATAATGAAATTGAGTTTATCAGCTGACCCGCAGGGTCGCAAGTTAGTTGTTCTTCATTTTAAGATCTTTTAGCTAGAAAAAAGGCGTAAGTCATGCCTTAAAACCTCTGGCCTGAAGACAATCAAAGAGCTTGTGGCCGCCAACCATCCAAAAATGCCTCGCAGGACCGGGGGTCGCAGAAAAATTAAAGCCTGCGGGTGAGGCCGTGCCCAGCTTTGACTTCGAGTTTGAAACTACTGTCACTAATACTAATCAAGACTTCCCTTATCGTTTTCCTATTTCTGTGCCAGACTACAGCACTGCCAGTCTGCCGTGATCGACTGCTGCTCAGATACCAAGTCGACGAGCCAAGGACATGCTGGGCTCATGGCAGTCGTGCGGGAGTAAATGCAAGCATTTACTTGTTTCAGTACTTCGGCACTAGTTCCAGAGACAACAGCTTGTGTGGGGCAATTTAAAATTACTCTTAACATATTTTGGTGGCACGGGAAATGAAAAATTTCTTTACGACGTGTTCCAAATGTTGGTTCTCCGTTCTCCAAGGTCAATGTACCACCTAGCAGCCTTCTCTAATTCACACGTACCCTCACACCACTGAGTCCAGGTCACACGTACCGTCCCACTACTACCTTCAAGTCACACGCACCATCACAACACCGTCTCCTGGTCGCACGTGCTATCACACTACCGTCTCCAAGTCACACGTACCGTCATACCACCGTCTCCAAGTCACACGTACCGTCATACTACCGTCTCCAAGTTACACGTACCGTCATACTACCGTCTCCAAGTCACACGTACCGTCATACTACCGTCTCCAAGTCACACGTACCGTCATACAACCGTCTCAAGTCACACTTACCGTCCTACTACCGTCTCCAAGTCACACGTACCGTCATACTACCGTCTCCATGTCACACGCACTACCGTCTCCAAGTCACACGTACCATCATACTACCGTCTCCATGTCACACGTACCGTCCCACTACCGTCTCCAAGTCACACGTACCGTCCCACTACCCTCTCCAGGCCACACGTACCATCGCACCCCCAGTGCCTGTAGTCCACCCACCCTCAGGATCCGCTCGAAGTCCACCTCGTAGTACCTCCGCTGGTGGGCGTTGGCGGCCACCAGGGACAGGACGTAGTCGTTGCGGGCCCCATGACTCTTCTCATCGCACAGGTCCCGCTTGCTTGCAAACTGCACAGGGGAGGAAGGGCCTGTAGACCGGTTGGCAGGGCCGCGGGTAGCACACTTAGTGATTCTCCCTCACACTCTTGTCATGGCGTCTTCAATTTGGGTGGTTCCAAAGAAATAAGCTTTATCTTATTGGCTTTATTTTGTCTCGAAAATCAGTCGTGAGTAAAAGCCTGGCTACTTTTAGCAGAGTGACAGGCGTCTACCCCAAACCGGTTACTATTGAGAGAGCTTCAAGCTTAGTTCTGCTGTGATTTTCATGGATATTCCAAGGACCCGCTAAAGCTAATGAGGCTAGCTTATTCAGATGGAACTTTCACAATCGATAACACTTAGGCTAAAAGCGAAAAACGATTACCAACGTGTAGAATACAAATTCAAAAGTTACCTAACAATATTGCAGTATAAACTAGATTTAGCTTCGCAATGCAATGCTAATAGACAAATGGTTGGCAAGAAACAAATGGACTGATGAACCATCGTTAAAAATTTAATGATCTGATCCTTGTGATATTCATAAGTGTTCCTGTAAATTTCACGATAATGCATCCATTACTTTATGAGTTATTTCTTAGAGATAGAAAGAATAACAGACAAACCCTGGCAAGCACATAGCCCCCTCGGCTTCGGTAATTAAATAAATACAACTTATCAACTACGGACACAATCGTCAGAATTAGGCCTTTAACATAATAATTATCATAGACTTTTGAGCACGTATTATCGTGTTCTTCCATTCTATCGAGAGGATGGAACTGCGTGGATGTTATTGTTTCGTCGTGCCGTATCTGTTTCCCTTATACCAAATTGCTGACTCCGAAGCAAACCCCACGGGCAAAAATCCAGCTCGAGACATCACGAAAACACTACTCCACCAAGCTAGCCAGTTAGCAGTCTCGATGCTAAACATGCTATGTATATGCGAAAGAAAACAGCCCAAATTGCATACACTAGTTAGCTGTATGGAGAGGTTAAAGCCAGCCATTATGAAAGTCGGGTGATACATGAGAAAGTCTTGTAGCGACAGCACCCACAGATCTCCCAGCTAAAGGTATCACCAATACTAATAAGCAATTCCATGTTTGGTTTAGGTGCATCACTGAATAACACATTGAAACATCCTCTCTCACCTTGGCACTGTTTTTCTGTAGCGAAGAGATCGACTGGAATATGGAGCCCTTCTTGCGCTTCAGCCTGGAAATTGACAGCACAGAATTAATGTACACACATTTGAGCGTAGTAACATTTGGGCAGCGCACCTAACTCATCAGCCAACGGTATTAGCTGTACGTCCTCGCACGATTGATTATGGAAATCATACTAATGATACCATTGCGGCGGCATGTGGAATTTTTACCCGCAGCCTTCAATTCGTGTCAGAGTAACCAACAGCGACTGTAGACTGAGGCAAATGACATTTAAGATCAAATAGCTTGCTGTGAAGTATTCCAAATGTGAGGAATTTTTCCACAGGATTTCAGCTAAAGCATTAGACCACACGCCTCTGAGTAGTAATTCCAAGGTCGATGCGAGCCACCAAGCTCCACCGAAGCCTAACACCTGATACCGAGATCGGCCCGGTCCCCACCCTGGTCCAGGGGACTGCTCATCTGCTTCAGCCATCAGGACAATAACGAGGCTTTAGTTAGTAAAAGCAAGAGTCCTCGTAACCAGTTACATTCTTCGACGGGTCAGTCGTATTATCCAAGTAACTAACCTAGGTATTTGGCTACTTCTCTCTAAAGTAACGTATACATAATATGAGAAGGTAGCTTCAGCATTTGACTAACGAAGCTGACATAACAAAACAGGGCTAGCAGTGGACCACTGCCGCCAGAAGAGGAGCAAAAACGTAAAAAATAATAAAGTCGAGTGGTTGAGCGGAGTATGTTACAATGCACATCCTGTGTACTTACAGCGAGCGTTAGGCAAATAATGAACTAAAGAGCTTTATAACGAAGCGAGATTGTTATGAGAAAAGAAAATTAGTATGTTTACTAAAAGCAAAAATGTCGTTGCTTGATGCAACAGCGCCGCTATGGAAGAAAACATATCGCAAGTGACATAGACTAAATATTAAGTAGAGAGCGAAAGATTATGTATGTGCTAAGAGATTATATGGCACTGATGTAGTGTATGTAGCTAACAATAACATAGCAGACCGTATAGCTATAAAGGTACGCTCATGTAAGAAAGCTGAAGCCATAAAGAAAAAGTGTG
The DNA here is from genome assembly GCA_001587735.2 of Parhyale hawaiensis. Lineage (NCBI taxonomy): Eukaryota > Metazoa > Arthropoda > Malacostraca > Amphipoda > Hyalidae > Parhyale > Parhyale hawaiensis. The sequence goes on along the minus strand of LQNS02276926.1, from coordinate 1,851,120 downwards.
TTACTTGCATTTGCTTGGAGGGGCTGGCAGGAATAAAAAGCTTCAGTTAATATTAAGATATACATGTCCTATTTGGAGCAGGCTAATAGTACTGCATCGGAGGCTCTAGACCACCTCCTGCCTGTGGTAGCGTGGCAGAATCTGATGCTCCTGCCGAAAGGTCCATTATAGATAGTAGCAGCATACACAGTACCCATCTCACACTACAGTGCTCTCGTGTGCTCCAGCTGGGGCTTTCAAACCCGGTACAACATAAAAATCTTGTAATCCCGGGATTTTGAAAGAAAAATCCGGTAAATTTGAAAATGTTGCTATTTTCACTTTACATATAAAGCTATCGACTACTGACACATGTGCCACCATGAATATCACTCCCTTTGGTAATGACGCAGTAGCTTATATTTTATTTATAAAAATGATCAATTTAAGACACTCAAGGCGACCTACGGCAGCATTGCGTATGACCAGCCTATACTATTTATTTCTTTAGTATTCGTCTTAACACTCTCTAGAGTAACATATAGATTAACGGTCCTCTGTGCTTTGAATATAAATCATGAACTATTCTTTAGCACTTTTGTTGTGTGATGCCATCAAGGTTTGCTAGAAGGAAAGAGCACAGCCACATTTCATTGTACCGGCCAGGGAATTTTTGTACTTCAATGGCTGCTCTCTTCACACCCATCACAAGCTTCCAGCCAGTTCTGCAGCCAATCACGGGCTGCCAGCCGATTCTGCAGCCAATCATCGCGTCAGCCAGGCTTCAGGCTGGCTAAAAGAATCAGTTTCCGATCTCTGTAGCAGTTGCTACCTCCTTCTTTTAAAACTTGGTTGTAATTGTCAACACAAAGCAGTTAGTAACAACGACACTTGGCAGTATTGATATCATATATATAGGACGTGCTGTAATTTAGCCAGAGCGCAAGCGTAAATTTCAGAAGTTTTAGACAGGTGATGAATATTTTTTGATCTTCCTTCTCAGTAAAAAAAGATGTAAAATATTGTGCAGAGAACGTTTTTATTCTATCGTACGATCCTTTCATGTATGCGTGTAATAGTTTAGTTTTCGTAGCCTGAATGCACTGAGGAGATCACGCGCAGCTGGTGTTCCTGTAGGTCACTGAGTGTCATATTTAGATCTCTCTTTAGAACGAGTGGCGCCCATAGGGTTTATCGGCCAATAAGCTTAGCAGCGAGCGAGGCTGCTGCTATTCTTACAAAATGTAAAATTAATTATCATCACCTTGGGCACCTCTGTTCCACTTGTTCAACTAAATAAGATATTCTTTTTTTAAAACATTCGGTGCGTTTCTTACCAATTGAATCCCTAGCATGAAAGTTTTTACTTACGTACCGATGGCTATAGCACTAAGACGGAGAGCAAACAGGTCAGACTATGAGATAAAACAACTATCTACTTGCCCTTACAGCCAGTCGCGATAGGTCTCTAAATAGATTAATGCTTCAGTATAAACTTCATAAAAAATAGCGAGAAACAGCCACGTCTTCGCCAATATGCCATCTTGCAACAACAGTATTCTGCTCCCTTGTGTTGCAGCAGTGTACGCAGTGAACACTTTTCCAAAGTTTCAAGAGCGAACCAAACTGATGACATCCCTGTTGCATGTGTAGCACAACTGAGTCCACTTGTGCCTGTACTACACCACAACAGTACCCATTTGTGCCTGCACTGCACCACAACAGTACCCACTTGTGCCTGCACTGCACCACAAAAGTACCCACTTGTGCCTGTACTGCACCACAACAGTACCCACTTGTGCCTGCACTGCACCACAACAGTACCCACTTGTGCCTGCACTGCACCACAAAAGTACCCACTTGTGCCTGTACTGCACCACAACAGTGCCCACTTGTGCCTGCACTGCACCACAACAGTACCCACTTGTGCCTGT
>LQNS02276926.1:1830816-1843109 GCA_001587735.2 Parhyale hawaiensis | reverse complement strand
ACAAATGATCAGATTTTGGAGTTTATGCAAAGAAAATTATGGTTTCAGAGCCAATTTGAATTTTTGCTACCGTTGGCTCACTTGGCGGAGGTATGCGCTCTCAGAGTGCTCTAGTTACACTTTGAGTCGGCTGTGTAGGGTATCCTTCAGAAGCATATTAGTAACAAAAGTAAGTTAACTGAAGACTGTTTATTTTAAACAATCCACGCTGTCATTTTTGACAGTGCGGGCATTCAGGAAAATGTATAAGCAAACAGGGAAATAAACAGATAAATACATATCGGTCTTTATTATATTGTAGATACATTTGTACCTTTTTGTCTCGCTCTTGCCGAATTTGATAGGGGAAAAACAGGCCGGTTGTAGGTCTTGTAATTATGTTCTACTTTAATGCAGCTCGATAAGCGAAAATTAAACCACGTTGCAAGAGATGGCAACGATGCAATTCTCCTTCCTCTAACTGTATGCACTTCTTACTCATCAAACGTTGAAGTCAAAACAAAGAAGAAATTTACAGTTTTTCGTAGTACTGCTATGGAGTGTGATTGTTATTTCTTTATCACCAACCAAAACTATAGTTGCGCTCAGTTCACGACATACAAATTGAGTAGATGATCAACGAAGCAAAATAAGAGAAATCAACTTTTACGGTGTAGTTGATCAGTAATTGCTTTTTTCCATTTCGTTTTCTTCTGACGAAGGAATTTTTGCTCGAGTGTAAAAATTTCGAAGTAGGTACTGAAGTTTCATCCTGCATACAGGATACCCGGTGGGGAATTAAATTAAATTCAGTGATGCTTCACTGCCTGCTTAAAATAAACAATTTCTCTTTTTTTTCGCATGGCATCAAAGGCCTTTGCCATATCAATGCAATTAGCGACGTGCGACGCAACAAATTTGTTGCACGAAAATCGTAGTGCCGAGTACAGCAATCTACTGTCCCCGTCGTCCCAAGCTAGATCGCACGACGCACCGAGCATTGCTTTCAGACAAGCAAGATGTCTCCCTCAAAATCGCATGGCATCGTTGTTGCGTCGGCCGGGCCCCGGCCTAAGGGAAGGAAGGAGTGTGCTGCTCAAGTGAATTGAAGCAGAAAGCACTCATATCTCTGACTATTTGAGTTGGCCTAGGTAGCGTATCCTTCAGATAGTTTGATCAATGGAAAAGAGTCATCACAAATCCCTCGTTGTCGTTTTTGACATCGCGAACGCTAATGATTTAATACTTCTCTCTTATAAATCGGTAAGAATTTTATAATGACTTGATAGTTCCAACCCGCCGAAATATTCTCATCTAAAGGCTATATGCACCAGCCTGCATATGTGAAGCGTACACTTGAGATCGCGAAGCATTTGTTATTCAGAAGAGACGCAGTGCAGCAAGCTGTGAGGCAGTCAAGGGACAGTATTAACAAAGCCAAGAAGCCTTTGTATAATTTGTCCAGCAATGCACGCAATGTAAGAAGTACAGTAATTACTTTCGTGAGCGGCAATTACCTAATCAATCCACAGAAACCTCATCAAAATTACCACAGAATACCAAAAACCGTGCGAAAATTGCAATGAGAGTTAATTAGTGACGTGGGTAGCAATTAATACAGCTCTTAATGAGATCTGGGCCTGTGCGTCATTTTGCACCATCGCGCCTCTGGGTTTAAGCGAACGGTGGAAGAGAAAAGGTCTCTGTAAGAAGAATATTCAGTATTATCATCGTCATAGTAAATATATCAAGGTCAGTCGAGAATGTATGTCGTTGATGTACAATACTGAACAAAATTAGCGAACGAAACAGAAAAGTTCCAATAGTTAAATTTTCACCTTACGAATTCACTTAGAATTTACTCTATACAAAACCGTCATACTAAAAGTACCACTGAAAAATTATGACGTTCCATAACTCAGATTTGTACAGGATAAGAAACGTTTAGAACTGAAGAATTCAAAATTTATTTTCTTTGTTTTTGAAGGAAGAAAATTAGCAAACGACTAAACAAAAACCTCCAGAGTGAGAGATTCCACAATTCATACAGCAACAAAGCAAAAACGTGTACATTGTACGACTGTTATCCAGCTGATTATACTTTGGTAAGATCAAAGCCATCTTAGGACGTTGAAGTGTTACTGAGCTTCATATAACAAGAATTTTAAAGATGCTTGATGAAGGTATGTCTTAATGTTCCTGTTAGTAAACTTCAGAGATATGGAATGGTTGAAGAGCTGAGTTCCGAAAATTTTAGCGGCTTTTTTTAATGGTAAAATCTANATCTCCAAAAAGAGCTTGGCAGACCATTTACAGTACGTCTAGTTCAAACATGTCTGGTGACTACAACAGTTATCATTGAGAAAACGCCGCTTCAAGAATACATCTGAGATATATAGCAGCCATAGCTCGAGAGGTAAACAAAAATTTAAGCACGGATAAACCCCACAGAAATGTATCCCATCAACTGACTGATATTAGATTATATGCACGTCGACCTGCTGTAAAATCGTTGTTAAGTGAGAAATATGTTAAAGTTAGACTTTAGCTCGTTGGAAAAGCTTTAATACGATAAAGTGACAATTCGATTAGAATACACTTTTGCTATGATAATAAGTTTATATTAAGTTCTAATAGTGTACATTATGTGAGACGCAATTGAAGGGTAAGTTTGAAGTAAGTGAGTAGCAACATCTCGGTAAATTTGGTAGAGGTCCCGTGATGGCATGGAGTATGTTTTCATCAACAGGTTCGTACCTCTCATAAAGCATTATTTAAAAGGCAAGATCAATGCGGCAGTATACCAAACCGTCATACCAAAAGTACCACTGAAATATTATGACATTCCATAGCTCAGATTTATACAGGAAAACGCACCATATTATATAACTATAGGCTGAAGCTTGTGAGGCTAGTTTTTGAAGTTGAAAATATCACCGTAATGCTCTGGCCAACCTAAAACCCCGATCTAAATCACACTAAATCATGCGAAAAATACTTTGGAATGAAGTTAGAATGAATAGTCAATGACCGTTATATTGTAGGAAAAACTTGAGGAAGAGCGCGAGCAAGTTTTTCCTGAGCAATGCTGAAAATGAATTACGCCATGTGAGAGTCGGTATGAAGTAGTGTACTCGAAAAAAAACAAATGGACGTATATATCAAATTAGATTAATAATCTTTCTTATTGCTGTACTATTTTACAGGTAATGAAGTAATTTTGATCTCTCGTTTAGGTACGTATTTTTTACACGTGAAGATTGAAATACACTTTAAAATTACTAAAACTTTTTTATTTTCAAGCATTTCTTATCGAAATTTTTCATGTATACCAAAAATCACGAATATTTCCAGTGCAAATTTCAAATGAATTTGTAAAGTAAACTGCGAATACCGTCCGGTTTGTTCTCTAACTTTATCACTACTATAGATTAGGGACGGAGACTGTTTCTGCATATGAAACACCGCAGAACAACTTTTGCTAGGGTGTAACTTTCAGAACGTACATTTTCCACAGAAATCATTCAGGGGCGACCTTTAGCAACCATGGCATGCAGAGAGACGTGTACTCCAGCAATTGCAGACGGCTTAATCAGTTCTGTCTTCAGAGCTTCATATTTTACCAAGACGTGGTTGAGGCGCCACCCAACATCAACCAAATGCCAGGCGTAAATCCTTCGAATCCATAGAAAATCGGGACTACTCCTATTGAAATAGAATTAAGAAGCAGGTATGTTTTAGCCAATCTGAACTGAGTCATCTTGGCTCTATGAGATGATGCAGTCAATGCGAAGTAATAAAAGTTCAATAACTTGAGCCCAAAGGAGCATCAAAAGCCTCCCTGGTGCAAAAATATGTATGCTTTTTGTTCCTTACCGACTGTGCAGAAACCTAATGATGGTCGTATTGCTAGTTTTTGTTTCAGTGACACTGGTCCTCACAGAGGCAGCACTTTGAGCTCGAGTGACTCCACTGCCCATCCTGTCACAACCACGAGGTCAAACGCAATCTTTCTGATGGGAACTGCGCCTCATCATGGAATTTCTCCTTGTTATTAAAATCATCTAGGTTTCACAATCGGTTTATTATCCATTTGTTGAGCATTTAGAGAGCAACTAATACTTTAGGTGTATGTAGGGGAACTATTTCAAGTGCTTGATTGCGGAGAACCGTTGATGTCGCTCCCCAGTGCCGTTCAATCTTCTTCTCGTCGTGTCATTATTTTCCTATGAAATATTTCCCACAACCCCAGTAAAGGGGCCCTAACGTACTTCTAATACACCTAGTTATGCATCAAGTGCTCAAATCATAAAACAGATATTATTATTATTATTAGAGTAAAATTAGCGTTTCAGCATGAATAATAGAACATTAATGATAGTGGGACAATAAATGTTGAACAAAAACATAATACAAGTATGAGAGTAAGTTGTGTAAAATAAACAAAGGTGGGCGTGCTACATGCTTAAAAATGTAGCGGCGCTACCGCTACAAAATTTGAAAAGTAGCAGCGCAAACGCTACAGCACAATGTAGACGCGCTACTATTAGCGCTACTTTTTTAAATACGCGACAAAATTCCAATATTAATATCGTTGTCTTGGAAAATCTCCTTAATTTTATCAGTATGTGTGCTTTGCAGACAGGCAAGATATGAGACAAACGGAGATTCAGAAGAATATTGCGTTGGTATGTGTAGAAGGAAAGAAGTAGGAATTCTGGAAAGAAAATTGAGAGCGAACGGCTACTTTTTTTTCTTGGAACTTCGTGAACTCGCAATATTTGGAAATAAACGGCCACGGATCGCCTTGTTTAACACTTCGAGTGCCTAATTCACTTGAATTTACTTCAGTATTTTCAACTGTATCAGTTGCGATATCGGTTAGAGTTGCTTCACTTGCGGATTTTTTTTTATAAATTTATTCATTGCCTTGCAGTAAATGGCAATTTAAAGCGAGCAAAAACGTGAAAAACTTTACCTAACGACGCCAACCATATCATACGTGCAGCTCTGCAAGCGAAACTGAGCGGTACTCCACTCCTTTCTGTGTACCGTGCGGTACTCTTGCGGTAGTCGATCCGACAGTAACGCATCAACAATTTTTTTAAACGGAAAACGTATGCTACCTGTTCCAAACGAGTTCATTCTGGTAGCAAACGCGTTCATTCCTTATTAGAAGACTTATGAGTCGGTATGACTTGACGTCACGTAAGTGTTAAGTCTTATAGTTTTGTTATTACTTCTATGCATCTTAAAACATCCAAATATCACACCTGCCCTTTGGGGAAACGCCCACTTTTCGAGATAGTGGACTTTTGAAGTTCTATTTTTACCTCCAACAAAAAAGTTTTGATTTCGTCGGGTTTGTCTCTCTGTCTGTCTAGTAGTCTGTCGTCACCCTATCTGTCTTGTCACTAAGATCACTCAAAAAGTTGTGAGCGGATTTTGACGAAATTTACATGGATTTTTAGGTATATTAGAGGAACAGATGATTAACTTTTGGTGAAGATCCGTCCATCCGTATGATTGTTTGCCTGCCACATTTATCTCAATGCAATCATTCAAAAAGTTATGAAATTTTCATGAGTTGTTAGGTATAATATCACGAAGAGTAACTGACCAAATTTTTGTGATGTTCTGTTCGTTAATTTGTGTGTTTGTCGCTGTGTTAGCATAATGACTCAAAAAGTTTTCAATGAATCTTTATGAAACTTACAGGAGTTGTTGGTAATGTTAATAAACATAACTAATTAAATTTTGGTCCAGATCTGTTGGTTCGTTTGTATGTTTGACATATGTTTATCAAAATGTTCGTCAGCGCAATAACTGAAAAAGTAATCATGAATGAATCTTCATGAAATTTAGAAGAGTTGTTAGTAATGTTAAAAAACATAAATAATTAAAGTTTGGTGCAGATCGGTTGGTTCGTTTGTATGTTGGTTAGTAGCATAGCTCAAATAGTTATGAGCAGATCTTTAAAAAATGCAGAAACTCTTAATTTTATTAACAGACACAAATGATCAGATGTTGCAGTTGATGCAAAAAAAAATCATGAATTTTTCGTTACCGTTGCCTTACTTTTCGGAGGTATGCGCTTTCAGAGTGCTCTAGTTCTCCATCATATAGTGAAAAAAAAATTCGCTCGAGAATCCTCAACATCTCGATGCCATACACAGGTAATAGGAGACATTTTACGTTGAACACGAATGACACTTCGCTCACTAACGCTCAGCTTTCGATACATTTGAATCCGAATCTACCACTGCTTTCCTAAGGGAAAAATACCCGACGGCTCCACAATAACCTAAACTATGTTAACCTAACCTAAAAAAAACTATTAAAAAGGCTTCCTAACCCACAGTGCCATCGCCGGGTATTTTCTCCCATAGGAAAACAATGGGAACTTCAAAATCAAACATCGTGAAAACCAAGCATTGGTGAGCAAAATGTCATTCGTACAAAAAGTTTCTAAATGTTAAAAATTCTCGATTGAATCCTTTTCTTCAGCATTAGAGAGGGGAAATATAGAACTAAAAAGTCAAACATCTCGAAAAGTAAGCATATCCCCACAAAACGATTGTGATTCCTGGATTCAGGANTTTCTAAATGTTAAAAATTCTCGATTGAATCCTTTTCTTCAGCATTAGAGAGGGGAAATATAGAACTAAAAAGTCAAACATCTCGAAAAGTAAGCATATCCCCACAAAACGATTGTGATTCCTGGATTCAGGACGCGTAAATCCAAATAGAAAGTAAAGAAACACATCTCATATGTATCTGACGTGCGCGTTTGGTGGATTTGCGCGATCGATCGATCGCGCTGCGCGTTTGGTGGATGTTGTAGGTATTAGGCCGTAATTTCGGGTAAGTTGGACTATATTCGGGTTTAATGTCGGGTAGGTTAGGGGAGGCAAGGACTGGAGGCAAGGACCAAACGCGCAGCGCGATCGATCGATCGCGCAAATCCACCAAACGCGCACAATAATTTAATATCAACCCTACTGGACGAAAGGGTAAATATTAGCCCTTTTTTCACCTGAGCAAGAAATGTAAACATAAATTGACATTTTAGCATTTTTGTCACTTGGTTTGTATAAAAGTAGAGTAACAATAGTAAAGTAGCGCTTAAAAGTAGCGGCGCTATATATGTTAGCACTACAGTAAATATGTAGCGGTTCTACCGCTACTGCTACAAGCTTAAAAATGTGGCGGCGCTACGGCTATAAAATTTGTAGCGGTGCTACGCCCACCTCTGAAAATACACCTACGTACAGTGTATATACACATTATACAGTATATCTAAAACTATTTAAAAATGAAATTTAGATTCACAGCAGGAAAATACACGGGAATTTTACCAAACTTCGCTTAGAAATAAACAACTTGCACCATTATATAGTTTACAAAACTTAGCGTAATCTGCCACCGTTTCGTAGCTACAAGTTGGCGTGAGGCGCTCAGTACCGGAAACAGCTTGCCACTCACTCTAGTGAGACGGCGATTGTACTAAGTGAACATTTCGATATATAGCACCGATAAAATTCCGTTATTAATCATTTTGGTGGTGATCTTCATGTGTTTTTTTTTTAAGTTTCATAGCATAACTACTTGAAAATTCTCAAGGTCGTCTACACGTCCTAACATGTGTAAGCAAAGACTCAAAGTATTGGAAATAGCTTCACTGTTTCGTTATGTGCACGACCATCGTTTGCACATCGATGTGAAGAGTAACCTTAATTCTTTAATTCCGCATTTCTGTAGCTCCACAACCCATTTTGGACAGTCGTGCGCAGGAAGCAAAGAATGCAACGGGAGGACTCAATAGGACTGAAATAAAATATTGCTGTGACCGCACGTACCAAATTTACATCACATCGAGTCGAAGTGTTTAGGTGTGGGACCTCAGGCCTTCGTAGGTAGTTTTCTTGAGCATGTCACCATATTTTTTCGATTTATTTCATTCAATCTCCCACTCATGACTGGCCAGCTACCTGAGCTGCAAAATACCGAAAAATGTTGTCGCCAAGTACAGAAGGTTCGAGCAATAGACTAACTGTTACTGTGGTTTCTCTCGCGTACAGAATTGGATATAATGGTGCTTGTATTTGTTGGTAAGGAATATATACATTCTGTGAAGAGCTCTGTGAACTGAATATGAAGTGTAAATAAGGCTTCAATCAAGAAAAAGAAGTTAAATCAGGTGGCCGAAAGGGAACAAATTCGGTGCTAGTGCTGTGAAAGTTTCCACCAGCATGCACTGCAATTTTCTATAGATAATTGCTAAATTAGCTTATATTATCTTCATTTGTTTATACTCTAGAGCTGAATTTTGCAATTTAAGACGATTTTCCTGGTTAAATGTTCCCAAGATCTTGTGATTTCAGGCCTTAGCTTGGGATTTTTGGAAATACCTTTGAACTCTTGGGATTTTTTGTATAATACATTTAGTAATATAAATGTCGCTCATTGCCATTGCTGCCGACAAGAATCTTTAGAAATTTTTCCTAAACAAATCGCAAATTCAATCACAAACGTACCTAGATCCATACTCGTTCAATTCTTTTGTGTGCTTTCAGGTACCGGGTCTTTAGTCATCACTGTCAATGACCGTCTTCTGATCTGCACTATTGAGTAACTAAGTAGATCTCTGAGTAATGGCTTGCGTAACGGTACACCATCAGTTTTATCATTTGATCCTCTACTATAGGTAGCTTCTGTAAGATGATCATATTGTGCATTAAGCTGAAGCCCTCGAACAACGAGGGAAACACCGTAAAAGAAGAAATAGGAATAATCAGAGTTTAAACAGTGATTCAGAATTTATGGATCGGCTAGCTAACAAACCAAAGAGGCAAGTCACTGTAATCGCTGTCGCTTTACGCTAAAGAATGCTAACCAATCTTCTCTCATGACAAAAAAATCTGTTCGACATAATGATAACTTCAAACGTTTAACTGTAAGTGTTATCATAAACTCAGTTCTTGCACAAGCAAGAATCTGTGAATAAAACAAGTAGAAAAAAGAGACTTATTTAACAGTGGATTATTTACTGAAAGCAGCATTCCGTTTTTTAAATGCTAACGACATTGGGGCTTTGTCAAACAGCCATCTTTGCAATTGAAATCGAAAATATCCCAGTGTACTAGTACGCCTTAAGAAATATCAAGGATGGTTTGGGTAACAGTAAGTTTTTTGTCAACTTTTGTATGCACTCTTAATATTGTTTACCACATTTTCGGCAATCAGCTTATGTTACAAGAATTTTCTTTCTCGCGTAAAGAGCGATAAGAAGATAACCAATGCACTTGAAGAATAAGTTGAGAAAAGCAGGTTACTTGCAAAATAATGTGTAACGTAAAATGCTCGCATTGCACGACCTCAGAGCCATCAAAGCTTTTAAGAAATGATGTGGAAACTGCACAGTATACAGAAGATACGAAATGAGCAGAGTGGAAAAACAGTGAGAAGCCGCATAGTTTTTTTTTTTTTTATACGCGTAGATGAGCAATAAATTCAACAATTTTAAAAATTCAAGTACATAAATGAGCAATAATTAATATCTTGGGTTTTTTTTTCGACCTTGGGATTTTTCGTAGGCGAATCTTGGGATATCGTCCATTTCTCAAGAGAGCCTCTGTAAACTGAAACAGCTGAAATTAAACTTAGACCAACACTTACCGCCCAGTGGCATGACAAGCCTACGAGTACAGCAGGTAACGTGCATAGCACCGCCTGAAACTCGTCCAAAAAACATCAGAGCTATCAAAGAGTTAATTACCAGCAGTTTTTGTGTGCATTGGGTGCTAAGTTCGTTGTTTCAAGGTCTAAGTTTGCTTCCTTGATGAAGTTTTTAGATAAATGGGACTGCGGCGTCAGCGTTTTTGGTATTCCGAGTTCACTGCGAGGATACTGATCTAGCCAGCAATGGCGACCATCGGGGCTTAGAGGTGTAATATATGTAAGCCGTCCAGATTTGACACCATAGCTCTGACCATCTGTAGTTGATTGCACCAGAGCAATTTCTAGGCCTAACGGCGTTTATCTGCAGCACGAACTAGTTGGCATGAGCGGTAAACTTGATTTTAGCTGGTCCCGTTGCGTGCAGTACATCGTGCATTTTTTAACATTAATTCATTTTCTACTGCAACGCTTGAACAATTCGTTGCGACAAGGGATGGGGGCCGAGACGAATATCATCGGACGGTTCCGAAGCATACTCATGTAAACAGCTGACAGATGGTGACGCTAATAACAAATGTGTAGAATAACTTTTGACGGGACAGCTCTTCCACAATAACCAGAAACACCAATGAGCAATCTCACTCACCTTCTTGCCAAGATTAACTTTGTTGAGTCTGGTTTGTTTGGCGTCCTCAGAAATATGCTGTTGGAACACCTCCACGCCTGCTAGTCGGCACTTGCCCAGTTTTTCTGTCTCGTCCAGCACCGTCCGCCAGACGCTGTACACGTTCCTGTCCCACAAAAATACAATCTGAAATTTCTTTTTCATCAGACTAGTGGGAAACGATAAATAATAATATATGGAGCCATAGACCACACCATACATTGACTGGACATTGAAATCGGGCCTCTCGCAATTGGGCCTGGAGGCCGATTTACGTAAGTGTTAATAACATGAGTTCTAATAATCAAAGAAACCTCAAACAAAGATTAATTTCTTCTTCGTACGATAAGGAATGAGGAATGCGTTGCAGAGCAAGGAATCTAAATTCACAATCATATATCTTCAATAGGCGATAGACGTCATACCTTCGGACACCAAGAAAAACTTAACATTCATCAATCTTTCTAGGAATATTAAAATTTTACAGAAAAAATTGGCTCATAGATACTAAACGTAATGTACTTTAATATCACGTTTAATTGAGTTTATTTACAATGACGGATTTGAAGCAATAACCTAAAAATTAATGTATGTAGAGCTTTCGGTAACCAAAAGTGAGATTAAGAAACCCCAATAACGTAGAAAAAATAAGTTAAAATCAAGACAGCCGGTAAATTATATTAAAACATAACAATTTAAGGCTGATACAACCCTTCATTATTGGAACCATCTAAAGCTGAACAACGTGATTGTCAATATGATTTCACATAACTGCCTAAGTATATTATACACCACATTGTGGTTGCCTACGTTATATCACTTCATAGTTTCCTATGTTGCATCATTTTTTGGTTACTTAAGTTGAAACATAATGGTTCTCGGAGTTAAATCACTTCACAGTGACTTACATTACATCACTTCAAGGCGGCCATTGAAATATCGCTTAACAGCTGTCAAAGCCATATCACTTCACAGTTGTCAATGCGCTATCACTTTACGGCTGCCAATGCTGAATCACTTCACTGCTGGCAAAACTACATCACTTCAGGGCGGCCAGGGCTTCATCTTTCAGATCGATCACTGCACGGCTGCCCGTGCTATATCACTTCACTGCTTCCAATGCTAGATCATTTCATGGCGTCCAGTGCTTTGTCACTTCACTGCAAGCCGGTCTCCATCACTTTATGGCTGCAAGCGGCTCCAACTCACCTTTCAGCTCTGCAGTCTGTTCTGATTTTCTCACTTAGCACGTATACCAAATAAATTTCATTAACATTTTCATCAGCTGTTTAATAAACATTTCATTATAAATTGAACATACCACGAATTTGAGAAGCTTCTGTCACTAACTACTGCGAAATAAATTTGCCGCAAATATCAATGGATGTCATAAACAGTTGCTCTACGTAATTACACTTCAAGCCTTAATATTTTTTTTTTTTGTGAATTTGTTGCACATAGAAAATTTTAGAATTGTGTACAGGTTGCCAGTCATTACTAAATGTAAAAGAATTAAGTCAAATAGCCTAAACAAAGAATAGAAAAGTAATGGGAGAACATATAAAAATGCGTCTGCGGCACCGTGCAGTCATGCCCAACTGCGGGACCAAAATCTGCCTTAGGGGCCAGTGTCCAGTCAATGTATGGTGTGGTCTATGATAGAAATAGAAGCAAATAAATAATCGAATTCCAAAGTTTGACATCACGTTGGCGTGTCAGCTAGCCTATTGCCTAGTGCAGAGCAATGTAAGGCTTCGTTATTGTCGCCGAAATTCTTTTTTGTAGACATTACGTATGTATATATAATAATATTATGTATATCATCCAATTGTTTATAACAATAACTATTTTATACCTCATCGCCCAGCTCTACCATACATTATTGTTGGTTCCTCTTAATAGCGATGTAGTGACCAATGGTCTGATCTGATGTAATTTAATATCGTACCTGTGTCACTTACTGAGGAAG